>PVJA010037249.1:0-20556 GCA_004027025.1 Myocastor coypus
TTTTTTTTTTTTTAGTAAATGCTTGATACTTCCGACTGTGGTCTCCAAATCTGTCCACCATTCTGTTGACTCTGGTTTTGGCCTATATTACTTCTAGCTTGAATTTATTCTATGCTTTTGTCCTGACTATGTTTCTCTTACTGCTGAGACAAAATACCCAACACCCAAAATTAAGAGAAGAAAGCTTTATTCATCTCACAGTTTGTAGCAGTTTCAGCCCCTAAATAACTGGCTCCAAGGCAGGGTGGCACAACACGGGCAATATTTCACAGGGGCAGAAGACTGAAGAAGTGACAAGGGAAGAAGTGGGGAGAGAAAGCCTTTTCTCCTCCCTTATATTGTAAGCAAACTACCACCTGCTGCAGTGGCATAGTACTCGTCTTGCTCAGGATGAGGATTACAGAAGTTTCAGCCTTGGCCTCTTGCTAAATCACTTAAATTCCTATACTTCTCAAGTTGACACAATATATCAACCATATAATCTACCCCTTGTCAATTTAACACCCAGACACATTTCTTTCTTAAGAAGTTTTATATTTTAAGATGCATTTGTTTAAACTGGTTTCCAGATACAAAGACATTATTGTTTTCACCATTTTGAAAACTATGACAGAAATTTACAACTTCAAGAATCAGTATTAAGGGGCTGGGGAGATAGCTCCGAGGCACAAGTGCCTGCTGGGCAAGTGCAAGGTCGTGAGTTCGAACCCTGGTCCCCCCCCCCCAAAAAAAAAAAAAAGAATCAGTATTAATGTAATGAGTTACTTGGATTTTGAACTCACTGAGGTAATTCTCTGTAAATTAGTAACAGAGTGCTCAAGACCACGCAGTAGTTTAAAAATCACAGCCTTAAACCGTCACGTCCAGGGAATTCCTCCTAAGACTGATGAGTTCTTTTTATAACTGTCCTTAACAAACAGGTCATAGTATTTGTATGAATTAAAAGTTAATAACCTCAGGATGAGTTATGTTGTAGCGACCTAAGTCATAGGATTCATGTTGATGTATATGTACCTGAGGAAATCAACCCCTATAGGTGATAATTAAATTTAGGCCTGACTGCCTATTGATCCATGTAAGAATATAGGTAATGACTTTGTTTTGTTAAAACTTAAAGCTTATCTGGATGTCATTCTCAATCTATTGTGAAGTTAAACTGTAAATTATACCTGTATGTTTTGGTAGGTTATAAATGATTAATTTGAATATGTATACATGTTGAATAGAGAGTTATTTCTGTCTAAAAATCCTGTTCTCTGTCACTCTGCCCTCTTCTTTGTCTTCTCTCCTGCATGAGTAGAATTGAGGCA
Organism: Myocastor coypus; assembly: GCA_004027025.1. Lineage (NCBI taxonomy): Eukaryota > Metazoa > Chordata > Mammalia > Rodentia > Myocastoridae > Myocastor > Myocastor coypus. The sequence goes on from PVJA010037249.1 coordinate 1,311, forward strand.
GGCCCTGAGTTCAGTATTAAAAGCTCATTTTAAATTCCCAGTTTGGACTCTGGTCTGGCTTCTGTTTGAGAACCGATAACATTAAGTCTACTATTATTATATTACATTAGAGCCATGGCATTTTGCCCCTTGTCCCCCAAAGACTGGCATACACTGCTTTATGCAAGATATTTAGTCTATCTGCAAGGGTTGCCAAAGTCCCAACAGTTTCAGCATTGCTGGGAAGTCCAAGTCCCAAGTTTCTTCCAAGATACAAGGCCAATTCCAAGCCACAAATGAAAAGTAAACAAGTTCTTTCAACATTCAATGGCACAAGATAAACATTTTCATACCAAAAGTTATAAACAGAGGACTAAAAAGGACTCAGACCAAAACCACCCCAAAGTCCAACCCGGCAGACAGTAAGTCCTGTAGTTGCATATCCAGCATCTGGGTCAATCTGTGGTGAATCATGAGCTTCAAAGGGCTTACATGGTATTAATGCTGTGGCACCTCTGGTGGTGATAGCTCTCATTGTTTCTCTCTTGCTCCCTCCTTGCAGGTTTCCTTAGATGATGCACACTTCTGGCTTTTCTAAACTTCTGAGGTTTCCACTGAATGAACCTTCACTTTGCATTCACAGCTTCATCACTGCCTTCGTAGCAACACACTCCCAGCCTGCCAGGTTATTTGAAATCAGGGCTGAAGACTTCTTATTCCCATAACTCTTGCATTCTGTTTGCACCTAAAACCAGCACCATGTTGATGATGCCAAGATCCGCTGCCACCTGAAGCAGTAGCAAGGCTTTCCTCTCTCATGGCTGTAGAGGTTGCCTGGATCATTGGGCATTCAATTCTGAGGGACAATTTTTTTAGCTTCCACCATTCTGGAACATGGTGTTGATGCAGTACAAAAACTGATCCCGGATGGATAACCTCCAAATGATATAAGGAACCTCCAAATAATATAGGGAAAACTGATCTCCCAACCTGAAAAGTACCCAGGATGACTTCATGTTCTCTAAAACTAAAGAATGAATTTTAGGAACAAATGAAGGGTATGAGCAGAACATACTAATTAGGAGAAAGAAAGCTCCAGTCCGAGAGAGGGACAGGTGGGGGTACTGAGTGGTTGGACCCCAGAAGCTGTCTCTTCCAGAGACTTTTATAGTGCAAAACCATGCGGGGGGGGGGGGGGTCTAAGGTGGAAACCATGGAAACTCGCTTAGGTGGGCATGGGGTAGGACAAAACTATAGTCAACCAATGAGTTACAAGCACCATTGCTCAGGTGAAATTGATTAAAGCCAAAACTGAATGCAGAAAGGAGTCATCTAACAAGCAGGCTTGAATAGGAACAGGGTCTCTTCCTGTTGGGAGTTGGGTTACTGATTCATTTAGGCTCTTTTAAGGTGATTGATATCTGTTTAGAATATCATTCCCTGATGCACATTTCTAGGGAAGTATGTGGCCACATTTGTTTCTTCTTTTGTCTTGAGGTCTGGCCCACAGCAGGGGTGTCTGCCTCTTGCAAAGCTGTCTTCCATCTTGTCTCCTTGAGGACCTGGCCCTGTCTGACTGCCTATAATATTTCTATCTAATTCAGCTGTCTACCACAGTATGGCAGCTGCCAATGTAGAACACGGTGGCTTTCTTCTCAAAACGAAGTCTTTCACTTTTGTGGTTTTGAAATTACACAAGGTGGAGACTTTCCTGTCCTGAGGGATGTGAGTCAGAAGCTTGTGGTCCCAAGGGGGCAAGGAACAAATCACAGAGCCTAAGGAGACTAGCCCCTTGGAATCCCAGCAAGCTGGAGGCAAAGTAACAGATTCTTGAAGGTTTTCCCCTGGCTGTTCTTTGTTTCTTCACTGGGGAAGTTACCAACTAGTGATATGCAAATTTAGAGTTTGGTAAATGCTGGAAGGCATGTAAATAGCAGCTTGCTTACACCAAATTAGCTATGCACGTTCTTCAGCCTGTTTGTATTGAATATCCCTCAATAAATATGAGAAGTTTCCACGTCTTGGGGCTCTCTTAGAGTGAGACTAGACTCAGTGAGACCTCTGAGGCTCTTTTAATCCATCTGCATTTCAGCTCTGACTAACATGCAACACCTGCCCTTCTTGTGATGTCCTCAGGCCATCTTTAATATTCTTTTGCTCCATTCTCAGCCTTCAAGATCACCTCTTCTCTATGTTTGCAGTCTACAGCTTTACTAAAGTTTCCTTTCTGGCCACATCAACATTTTAAATCATCTTGCTGGGTTCTTTCTTTCTTTCTTTCTTTTCTTTACTGGATTTTTTTTTTTTTTTTTTTTTAATGAGAGGCTTATTTTTTGTTTTTGGTGCTGAGGACTGAACTCAGGGCTTCCAGCTTGCTAGACAAGCATTCTACAACTTAGCCAAATCCCCAGCCCCCTGCTGGGTTTGTTACTCTTAATTAGCAACATAAATCTGGCAAAAAGCCCCCAAGGTTAGCCAGTCCACAGCCTCAACATTTGAATGCCTTGAACTTTCTGCTGCCAGATTAGTTAACCTACCACACTCTTAGTCTCAATCTCAGGCAAAGTCTCTGAACAGGAGTAAAATGCAGACAAACTTTCTGCCATTTTCTAGACTGCAACAACCAATATAGTTCTTCCTGTTGCAGGCAGCCAAGTTAGAAATATTATGGGCAGTCAGACAGGGCTAGGCCCTCAGAGGAGATTGTACAAAGGCAAGATATTCAGCAACTATGGGAGGGACAGATGCTCCCACTGTGGGCCAGATCTAAAGACCAAAGATCAAACAAATGCTGACCTCCTTAAAGACTGACATCCAAGATTGATCATCACCCTGAGGAAGCCAGAAGAATCATTAATCCGACTATTACCGGATGACTACCTGATAAAGTTCTGTTGTGCATTTACTCCTGATTGCTACATGACTCACTTTCCCATTTGGGCCTAGACTTAATCAATTTTACCTGAGCAATGGTGCTTGTACCCTCATTGGTTGACCATAGCTTTGTCCCACCTCATGCCCCCCACCTAAGTGAGTTTCCATGACTTTCACTTTGGATCTACCTCACTGCATAGTTTTCCTCTATAAAAGTTCCTGGAAGAGACAGCTTCTGGGTGACACCCACTTGGGCCCCTCCGCCTGTCCCTCTCTCACACAGGAGCTTTCTTTCCCTCAATAAACATGTTCTGCTCATAACCTTCATTTGTTTCTAAAATTCATTCTTTGGTTTCAGAGAACATGAACTCATACTGGGTACTTTTCAGGTTGGGAGATCAGCTTTTCCTACATCATTTCAATGTGCCCTGTTGGAGGTCATCCACCCCAGATCAATTTTTTTCTTCCTGCATCATTCCCAGCAGAAACCTCTAGAGCCTGGTCTTTATACAAAGGGTTTATATCAGCATTCTGGATTTATGAGCTCTTGTCATGGGCAGTTGAGTTATAAGAAATATTAAGGCAGTGAGACAGGGGTAGGCCCACAAGGAGACAATATAAGAGATTTGAGACAATATTATAAGATTATAAGACAATTTGAGAGAGACAGACCCCTGCCGTGAGCTGGAGCTCAAGACAAAAGAGTAAACAAATGCAGCCACACATCTTCCTAAAGATAGGCATCGAGGATTGATATTCTAAATGAGCCTTAACCTTTAAGGATACCTGAAAGTCACTAACCCAAGAAAAGCCCCTGTTCTGTATTCATGTCCGTTTGCCATGCCCACTTGCTTTGTGACTCGCTTCCTCATTTGGTCCTGGATATAGCCAATTTTACCTGAGCAGTGGTGCTTCTAATCTTATTGATTGATCTCATGCCCACCTAACTGCATTCCATGTTCTCCACCTCAGACTTGCCTCATCACATGGTTTTACTCTGTAAAAATCCCTGTAAGACACAGCTTCTAGGGCAACCAGCTACAGTCCCCCTTCTGTCCTTCACTTGTACAGGAGCTTTCTTTCCCCCAGTAAATATAGTAAATATAGTAATATAGTAAATATAGTAAATATAGTCTGCTCTTATCCTCTGTTGTTCCTAAAATTTATTCTTGAGTTCTAGAGAACATGAACTAGGTCCAGGTATCTTTCAGACTGAGAGTTTCATTCCTCTGTACCATTGTGACCAGAATCTCTCCTCCAAAACTGGGCCATGGTGGTGCACATCTGTAGTCCCAGCACTTAGAAGGCTGAGGCATGAGGATCGGTGAGAGTTCAAGACCAGCCTGGGCTACAACAAGTGAGCTCAAGGCCAGCTTGAGCTGCATAGTGAGATCCTATCTCAAAAGACCAAAAAAAAAAAAAAAAGAATCTCGCTTTCAATGCCAGCTCTATGCTTTCTGTTGACATATCCAAACTTTTCCAAACTCTTCCCACAACTCATTCCCAAGGCTCTTGGAATACCTGATCACATGTAGTCACAGTGAAGATCCCACTTTTCTGGTGGCAAATTCTGCCTTGATTACTTGTCTCTCATTGTTAAGACAAAATACCTGACATGCAGAATTTAGGAAAGAAAGGTTTATCTCACAGTTTGTAGTTTTCATTCCATAGTCAGCTGGCTCTAAGGCAGGGTGGCGCAGCACAGGGACAATGGGTCAAGATGGCAGAAGACAGCAAAAGCAACAAGAGCAAAAAGGTTGAGGAGCAAGCCTCTTTACTTCTCTCATATTTAAACAAACCACCATCCCCTAAGGCAGGTGTATCCCTCTCACCATCTCTCTTTTGTATGAAAATGTTTACAAAGTAAGGACCCTGGCACCCTGCTGAGTCACTTAAATGTTTAAACTTCTCCAGTTGACACATTATAACTTTCTAATTAATTCTTACTAATCTATCCTCCTAGTTTCATTCTGGGTAGAGACAAATCTGATCCTGTTTATTTCAAAGCTCTCTATGTATTTGGAGATTTGTATGTTGTAGCTACTCTTCCTTCCTTCCTGGATGCCATCAAACTATAGCTGCCTGAGCATAGTTTGTTACTCCTACTGTATATTCAATTCCTCTTTTAACCAGTTACTCAAAAAACTTAATAATTCAATTCTACTGTCCTTTCTATTCAGTTTAATTGAGTTAAATAAGTATGCAAGAATCAATTTATGTATGCCAGACATAACCGTCATGATTGAACAGAGTACTAGAAAATTTGAAACTTACTGGCAGCACCATGCCTAGAATTCTGAAGAAGAGACAGCACCCAGGTAGGAAACTTCAGGAAAACTCAAAAGAGTTTTATCTTGTTGTTATCACTTAAAAGCAAGGCATTAATGAGCAGGCTGATTTAACTCCTACAAGCAGTTGATTTTAAGCTTCAAAATTGGAAAAATTTATGCTAAGTTGCCCCAGTAGCTTCAGCATCTATGATTTGGGTGATTGAAGAGATGCTAAGTGTTTTTTATTTAAATCCAGGCTTACTAAATTCTTGTTCTTTATTTAAAGTCAGTTTAAGAGGCTAGGGAGATAGCTCAATAGAAGAAGTGCTTGCCTGGCAAACACAAGCACCTGAGTTCAATCCCTAGTCCAGCAAAAAAAAAAAAAAAAAAAAAATAACATAAAAAAATAATAATAATAACATTATTATTACAATAAATAAATAAAGTCAGTTTAAATGAATTTCTTTTTATTTAAAGTCAGTTTTTCTTTAAAGCCGGGTTTGGTTTTATGTGAAGTGAGGTTTATCATTGGTTATAACATAGTTATATAACTTAGCTATAAAACTCAATGAATTTAATCATTGCCTCTTTTTTTTTAATGTATTTAGTAGAGGGTCTACAGGGTCTCACTACACAGCTTGAACTCCTAGTGATTCTCCTGTTTTCAGCCTCCCAAACCCTGGGATTACAGGCATGTGCCACCACGCTCAGTCTCAATCATGGTCTCAGCGTACCCCTCAGGGGATGGGGCCAGCACAGCATGCCAAGAATCGAACCCCAGTCACTGCATAGTAGTTGCTTCTTGATTAAATTTATTTTGCAGTCTTTTCTCATATTTGATTACTTGGACAATTCATCTGAGTAAGTCTCAATCAATATAAAATTTCTTATTTATTGTGGGTATATAATAATTTTTAGGATTTTTTAAAAATTCTTTACTTATTTGGTTAGTTCAGAGGCTTGCTGTGCAGCTTAGACTCATAGCAATCCTCCTGTCTCAGCCTACCCAGTGTTGGGATTATAGACCTGTTCTACCACACACGGTTTTGATGGTTGACATTGTGCTCCCGGGTTCTGGGGCTGGCAGAGCATGCAGTATCAGATGTGAACCCAGGTCCTTGAGCTTACCAGGCAGGTGCTTAGAATGCCAAGCTATCGCCTCAACCCATAATTTTTTAAATGAACAAACTTAATAAAAATTTCCTAATTCTTCACAAAAGGAAAAAAAAATGTCTATATCAGAACGAAAAAAATGTATAATAATACTATACAATATACTGGCAACTTACAATGAATAATCAAAAGTAATATTCATGTCCCAGAATCTATACCAGAAAAAACCTTAAAAATCAAGATTTAATTCTCTGATGTTTACAATTTTAGGTATTGATATATTTGTGGCTGCTTTAGAACCCAAACATCATTTACTTCTGCTAACCATAATTTTAAAAATTATTCACATGTAGACAATTACCTATGCCACAAATCACCTGCAAAATTTAGGCTGGGCTTTTGCCAATCATTATGCCAATTAATTACCTCATGAAAACTGATTGGCGCTGAATCAAGGTAAGACTCATTGATATGCAAGGTCACTCATATCAGAAAGGTAGGCAACGAGCATTAAGATAGGTAGATTAAGAGAAGTCGGTGGGCTGAGCAAAGATGTTCTCTTGAAGTTATTTGGATTCTCACAGATTCCTGAGCACTCTGGTCCCACTTGAGTAATCAGAACTGGCACACAAACCTATTCTGCAGATGGGCCAGGCCAACACCATCTGAAAGGAAAGCAGAGACCATAGCTGCCACGCAGGTGTTTGGTGCTGGGTTTGCCCTCAAACAGAAGGTAGCTTTGGGTGATGGTAGTGGAAGGAAAGAAAGCAACTAGTGACATAAATCATAATTTTTTAGAGTGATATGAATGTCAAATTTCCAGTCAAGATAAATGAACCCTGGGAACCACTGTACTTTGGGGGCTGATCGCTCTTCAACTCACAATCCATTCTTGTTATGATGCAAGTTTTGATGAAAACTGTTATAGCACTTTGCTTCTATCTTGTGTGTTTTGTCCAGGACAAAATTAAAGTGATACTTTATGTTTGTCTTTCTGGCAGTATCATCAAGTTTTCTCATTCTTAGAGAAGCATTGTTCTTTCATATGTCTTATGACTGACATGATGACACATTTTTATCAGAGCCTCTACTTCTAGTTAATTGGTATTTGGAAAAGTATTTCATGTAATAAAGCCACTGGAAGGGCTGGGAGATAACTCAGTAGAATAAGCATCTGTCTGGCAAGCACAAGATTTTGAGTTGAATCCCTGGTACCACAAAAAAATGAATAAATAAATAAATAAAGTTAAAAAAAATAAATAGATAAAGCCACTGGAAACCAGAAAGAATGTAACAGCTTTGGCCTTAACATCTAAGTTACTCTAAAATGAAAATTAGAGAGAATATTTAAACAGGCAAAAGTGAATGCAAAATTCATTGAAATGAGGAATACATATATAAAAGTTAAATATAAGAATATATTCCGAAGTTTAGTTCTCGTTATAGTTATCCTCTCTCTAGTTGAGAGATTATTTCTGCTGTTCTCCTCTCTACCTTTCTGTAGTTGTTCCCCTACTTTAGATGCTATTAATTTTTAAAAAAATTTTTTTTTCTTGTTTCAGAACTTTTGTTTATTTATTTATTTTTATGGCTGGCTCAGCCTGCCCTGAGGGCAGGGCTGGCGCAGCATGTGGTGCCGGGAATCGAACCGCGGTCCCTGCAGCTGCACCAAGCCTCCCTAAGCAGGTGCTTCACACCACTGAGCTATCCTGCCGGGCCCCAGATGCTATTAATTTAGACATGTCTTTTTTTAACTTCAGTGGTTATTTCTGCCCTGGTTTCCTCTATACGTTTCTGCAGTTGTTTTTCCACTTCAGAATCTATTAGTTCATGCATTTCTTTTTTTACTTGACATGTTATCTCTGATCTGAGTTGCTCTCCATATTTCTACACTTGTCTGTTTACCTCAGAAGCTATCGATTCAGAGATTTTGTCTGCATGATTCCCACTTTCTTGTATGACAGTGTCTCCTGTATCTGTTACAGGTGGGCTCGGGACCTGAGATTGCATTTGACTCCTTGTCTGTATCATTGTGTATAGCAGTGACCTTTGGTGCAGGTCTGTGTGCCCACGGGTTAGTGGTTCAGTCTGGGCTGCTGGGTCAGCTGAGCTGCTTTTAGCCCTGCTTTTAGCTTTTAGGTGAGGGAGGTTTCACTCACCTGAGGGGCCTTGCTGCTGGATAGGTTAAGCTTGTGTAGGGCCAGAGGCTGAAGTTTAGTTCTAATAAAAAAAAATTAAGTTACTTTTCACTACTTGAAACTTATCCCAAATAAAGTAATTTTTTGGCCATAGGATAAATTCTTCCAGAAGACTGGTATGTTGGTAAAAGGAAAGATAGTAAGCTTCAGTTTTTTCAGTCATTGATTCATAACAGATACTAAATAAATGTTCAGTGAATACTGTAAACACATTATAGTAGCCCGTTTCCTGTCACTATGACAGAAATCTAAAATCAACTTATAAGAAATACAGCTTTGGGTTTCTGTTTTCAGAAGTGGCAGTCCATAGTTATTTGGCCTCTTTATTTTGGCCCATGGGAAGGCAGAATGGCAACATAACGGGAATATGGCAGAACAAAGCTGCTCATCTCATACAAACAGAGGGCAGGAGGGACTGGTAGTCCTAGTGGCCCTTTGCAGAGCCTTCCTTCCACTAAGCCCCACCTCCTAACAGTTCTATCACATCCCACTAGTGTGATAGGCTGGTACTGATGCCTTTATCTCATGGGACTCGGGGTACATTTTAGAATGTAAATCAGTGATGGTGAGCCTATGGCACGTATGCTATTGTGTTTTTGTTTTAATATAAAAGGTGTTGTTGGAGAGTTGTATTTTCTGAACTGAAACCTCAGTATTCAGATTTAATTATAGGGTCAGTGCTTCATGATAGCTAAATGGGTTTGGAATAGCAGTATGGCATTCCATCTCCAAAGAGCTCACCATTATAGCACATATTCTGCACACTTAAACAAAAAACCATACGTTTCCTCATACAATGAGAAAATAAAAATGATAAAGACAAATTAAATAAAATTCAGTTCATAGGGCCGGCCTGGTAGCTAAGCAGACTAAAGTGCCTCTTTATGCAGAGTGCAGTGGTTGGGGTTCGAGTCCTGGTATACTGTGCTGGCCCCGCCCCTCGGGCATGCTGAGACAGCAATCAAGAGTGGGTTTGGTGGTATGTACCTATAATCCCAGCACTTGGGAGGCTGAAAATGGGAGAATCACTATGAGTCTGATCTACATAGTGAAAACCTGTAGCCCCTGTAGACCCTGTCCTAAATACAGAAAAAAAAAAAAAAAAAAGTAAATAAAATTCAGTTCATTTTTCTGACAATTTTCTGTTGTTGTTTATATAGGTAAATGTCCTATGAAAGTGACTTCCTCAAACATTGACACCCCCCCTCCAAATATATTCAAGTCTCCCATCTCTCAGGACATAGAAATTTGTTTTCTACTTTGGAAAAGTACACTTCATTGCTTCTGCAATTTACATTACATTTTAAAAGACTGGGAGACCCACATTCCATAGCTCTAAGAGCTTCTTTACATCTTTTTGTTTTGTTTGAAAGAAGCTTCAGTCAAACAAATAGTCTAGGAATGGAAATCTACTCCAAAAGCAGCTAAGGTCTCAGGTCTCTATCTTTACCATACCTTGCTACAGGCATATATAACCCTTTTGTGCTTCTCTGTCAGTTCCGCAAATGCATAAAAATTCTTTCCATTCTGCAGGAATCATACAGTGGATGAGAATTCATACATAGATAAATATATACACAATGGTAAGAGTTGATGTTCTAGAAACAATTCTCAGGCAATGAGGCAGGGAAGCCCCTCCTGATGAATTCTTTTGCTTGCTCAAGAGAACAAGATCCAAAACCAACGCACCTGTTGAACACTTTGAATAAGTCAGAATCCACAGACTTCTAAGAATGAAGAAAACTCCGATGCTCACACAGGAAACTAAGTGTTCTAAATTGTATGGGGCAGAACAATGAGGCAAATCCGACTCCAGTGTGTCAGAGCAGGCTGATGCAAGCAGTAGAATGCAGGCTAAGAGATACTGTAAAGTTCAGGCCCACAGATTTATTTAGTTTTGAAGGAAAGAAAGTAGCTAACTTTAATCATAAAGTAAGTGGAAGACATGGCCAAGAAGACAGGCCAGGGGCCATAATGTCAGCTTTGTTCAAAGCAGGAACAGAAAGAGTGGAACAGAAAACACTAACTGGGTTAACAAGAACTGAAAGGTAATCTGAGATCAAATAAATGTCCTCTTCAAGGGGCACTCAATGTGCCAACATGGCAAGAGGGGGCCCAATAAAGATCCTGCCTTTTTATCATTCCAGAGAAAGTTGAAAGTCAGATTTCAGTGAGAATTTCTTCATGACTAAGGACAGCTACCCTCCTCTGTCATAAATAGAAACGTGCATTTAGGTGAAATGAAACTGAGAATTTATTTGATGGTTCTTTTAAGTACTAGGTCTTGAAATTGTTACAGTCTTTTCATGTAGTGTTTGAAAGATATATTGACGCGATAAGCGCTGACACTAGGGTAATTAGCAGCCATTACAGGCTGTTTTGGAGCATTCATACATAGGGGACCTTATTTCGCAAAAAATAATTTGCAAAGAAAATCACTAAGAAGGATGATCTATTGCTTAACACCTTATCACTTGGAAAAAACTGCACACCGCCGTATTCATTTAATGATTTACTAAAAAGTTGAAAGGCCTTTAAAAGCCTAATTCTTTTGTCTTAAAATATCAAAATACTATTATAGGAAGAAACAGGCTCCATAAAATATCTGACTTGAAATTAAATAACTTTATTAGGAATCTCTACTGTATGAAAATAAATTTAGCAATATTTAGTTAACAAATGAACAAGTTTCATCTGTATTGCCTTCTTACTATGAAAAATAATCACAGACCAGTCATGTTAAATAAGTGGAGGGGATGACAATTATAACAAAATAAAATGTCAATCACTGATTTCAAAATATTTTTAGAAGGATAATGCAGATCTTTAAAAAATGTCTAGCCCTGGACCAGGGTTCAATCTCCAGCATGCAATGCTGATCCTGCCCCCAGGGTGCACTGAGATGTTGATTGAGACTGGATGTGGTGGTGTGTGCCATAATCCCAGTGCTTAGGAGGCTGAAAACAAAAGGATCACCATGAGTCTGATCTCTGTAGTGAGACTCTATTGACCCTGTACTAAAAACATAAAAAATAAAAATAAAAAATATCTTGAATTGTGCTGTAAGTAAAACGATTGTATCCTTCTCCCAAATGAAGCTGCTACTCACGTTTTTACGCCAATTTTTTTTCTTTCTCCTCTAAAACAGCGATTAGATCTTGACAGAGCTCTTCAGTGATGATGACAGAATAAGAATAACAACTTTAGAATGAAGTTAAGAATTAACCTGTAGGATGGAATGCCTGAAGTTTTAATCCACCTCCATCATGTAACAACTCACTCACTTTGGGAAAGTCTCCTAATACTTCCACACTTAAGTTTGGTGTGAGGACTAAATAATATTAACATATCTAATAATCTAATCTCTTAGCTATTACTATTATTAATTATTATTCACAGTGCACAGGGAACAAAATAAAAAGTAGTTTGCGTTTGTGTTTTCCAGTTACTAAATATGTCCACATACAAGACGACACACTGACAAGTTCCAGTGAAGTACAAATAGGCACTGAAATGCTGGAGCAAGGAAAGTTGCCTTTGGGTAAGGCATGGCTCATTTTAGAGGCATCACTAAAGCTTGTGTGCATGTTAACACTGTTTCTTCCCTCAAGCCCACAGCGCCTGACTCTTGCTCTTGAGTTTTTATTGATTTTAAAAGTCAGAAGTATTTTTTATGACAGATATCTTTATCAAAATGTGCTGGGGTTTTTGTTGACACTAAAGCTTGAAAAGTCACAAGTTTTTTTTTTTTTTTTATGATAGATACTTGCATCAACATGTGTCCATCAATAATATATTAGCATATATACAATATACATGAAGACACATATGTACACTCCAACACACTTCACTGATGCCAATATCAATGTAACCTATGGATTGGGCAGAACTAAAGATAACTTTTTTAATCTTACATCTGATAAGACATGGTACATTTCCCTGAATTTCACTGAGGAATACCTGACCAGAAAATCTTTGAAATAAAACCTGTAACCACATCCCCTCAAAATATAGGTTTCAAAAGATGCAGTGACAAGTGTGCTTCTCACAACAGGAGCATTCATTCCACCTTATCCTTTTTCTTCTGCACGTTTTGACTTAAAGACAGTCTGCCCAACAGCTGTTGCAGAGAGGTTCTTGTGGGTACTTGGGCTCAGTGCACGGTGGGTTCTGGGAGTGGAAGGACAGGCTGCAGCATGGGAGTAGGGGGAGCCTCACACATCTGAGGTGAGGTCTGGCATGTCATCTGACTGTGTGTCAGAGCTCTCCAGGTAATTATGGATGTGCTCTAGCTGGGTCAGGCTGATGTTCCAAGCTCTGCTTGATGGGTAGCCTTTCTGTTCACAGCTTTAGTGTTTGCAGGAGAGATCTTCTTCATTGCTACCACCACCTCCACCACTACCTTCATTTCCTGCCATCTAAGCATGGACAGGGAGTCCTCCATACTGCTTCCACTCACTAGCTGATTATGGCTTTGTTTGGCTTCAGTATCCCCTTGGATTTCCACACTGTTGCATTCTCTGTCATGTGGGTTGTAGGAACTGATTATGAAATGTGCCATACATCACAAATATTAATCTAACTTTATTCTGTGCAACCTCAGACAACAGGAAATTAGTATCTAATGAAGTATAGGGCATTAAGGCAAAACAAACCTTCCTTTCTTTCTGTCATGAAATTAACTATACATAGGTTAAAGCCTTTATGACTTCCCTAAAGAGATCCTTCAAGACCAAGCAGCCAACTTGTCATGAAGATACAATAAACTTCTTTATGTATAGTCTTTCCTCTTTTCAGTACCTCTCTTCTGGAATTGCACTAGTGAATAGAGTACTAGGACAGAGTATTTGATTAAGGTTTTATTTTGTTAGAAACTGAGACTACGATACTTCAAAATAAGAATTTCTTGTTCCTAAAAAGAAAATCTTCAGAATACCATTTTGAATTTGAATTGTCCTTCGATCTGAATCATTTATGAACCTTACTGCTGGTACTAAGTGGGGTGGCAATAATTTGGGGCACTCACTGGTGGTTGACTGGGGTTAAGTGCTGACAGAAAATGAGTATGTAAGATATGCAGTGGCCACTGTGCATGCATGGGTGTGGTGAATGTTATCAGTGTCCTACCTGTGAGTTTCTCAACTTTTAGTGTGTTCCACATGAAAATATATGTACTTTAAGTTCAAATGCTTTGTTTCCTACAGTAGTGGTGTTGTAGGCAGCTGAGTTAGACAGAAATATTACAGACAGTCAGACAGGGCCAGGCCCTCAAGGACAACATGGAAGACAAGGTGACTTTACAATTAGCGACAGATACTCCTCTGCTGTGGGCCAGGTCTCAAGGCAAGAGTAAACAAATACAGTTACATACTTCCCTAGGGATGAGCATCAGGGATTGATACTCTAAGTAGGTATCACTCACCTTGAAAGACCCTGGAAAGAGTCAGGAGCCCAAGATCAATAGGTAGTGTTCTTGCCCATTTGCTATATGACTTGCCTTTCCATTGGATCCCAATGTTAATCAATTTTACCTGAGCAACAGTGCTTGTATCCTCATTGGTTGACCACAGTTTTATCCCACCTCATACCCACCTAAGCAAGTTCCTGCGTCTTCTCCTCTATAAAAGTCCCTGGAAGAGCTAGCTTCCACTCGGGACCCCCCCTCCTGTTCTCTCTCAGACAAGAGCTTTCTTTCCCTCAATTAATATGTTCTGCTCATTACTTGCGTTTGTTCCTAAAATTCATTCTTTTGTTTTAGAGAACACGAACTCATCGCGGTACTTTTCAGGTTGGGGATTGGTTTTCCCTATATTATTTGGAGGTTCCCTAGTGGAGGTCATCTACCCCAGATCAGTGTTTTCTTACTGTATCAGTGGGAAATCTTAACCTCCACATGCATAGCAGTATGAAAATATCAAGCACTAACATCCCTACCTGAAACTCAACTAGAATGTTCACAATTACCCAGGTCCTTCGTTTTGTTTGGGTTATGCTGAAGACATAGACTGAACTGTTTATAGGAGACTTTCTGTGGAATTAACCTCCTGATGGTATCTGCCTTAATGGTGTACCCTTCATCCTTCACATTTCCCTTCCTATGGATTGGCCTGTGCTCTCCAATAGAACTCTTTTCCTCAGCCCTGCTTTTGTGATGCATATCTGGGAGAACCCAGACTAAAACAATCATTTTTTTGGAAAATAACAGTTATTAGGGACATGGCATAGGCTGCCTTTTTGATGGCATTGATGCCTTGTGAAAAAAACTAATTGTACAAAAAATTAACTGTCAATTAAGGCCCACTGGGAATGCCTGAGGGCACTGGTGGCAGATTGTCTTCCCAGCTAGAGTTGATAGGGTGATATCATTGGCCTGGGGTCCCTAATATCTTCAGCTTTTAATCTTCATAACATTAGTACAGACACTTACTGTCTCAGTGGGCCTCTGTGACTTCGTGTGGAATAATATTACAGATCACGCCTGGGAAGACTAATCCAAATGTTTGTTGGATAATTTCAAAATCTCCCAAATTCAAATGGAGTTGAAAGCTAAACAGAGTTTTGTAGTACAAATTTTGTTGCAGGCTTTTCCTTGCTTAGTCCCTATCAGGCATGCTGCAGGAACTCATCATGTATAAGGAAGTTAGGTAAAATCCCTGGCCAGTCAACTGTAGTGTAAACATATCTGGAAAAGCCAGGTGTGGTGGCACACACTTATAATCCTAGCACTTGGGAGGCTGAGGCAGGAGGATTGGTGTAAGCTCGAGACCACCCTAAGCTACAAAGGTGAGCTCAAGGCTAGCCTGAACTGCATAGTAACACCTTGTCTCAAAAAGACCAAAAAAAAAAAAAGAAAAAATCCTAGAGAAAGGCCTTGACATTTTTTATTTTTTTACTACTAAGGATTGAGCTTGGGACCTTGCTCTTGCCAGGTAGGTACTTGTGCCATTGAGCTATATCCCTAGCCATAAGATCCTGTCTTCTGTGGTCATAAATTCTTCTTTCCAAGGAGTTTTTTATTATACTTAGCAACAGCACTTGATGCATTGCATGTTATTGTTGTAGGTAGCTAAATTAGGTAGAACTATTAAAGATAGCTAGGCAGGGAAAGCCCTCAAGAATGACATGGAAGACAAAGTGACTTTACAACTAGAGACAGACCCTCCTCCACCCTGGGCCAGATCTCAAGGCAAGAGTAAACAAAAGGAACTATATACTTCCCTAGGGATGGACATCAAAGATTGATATTCTAAGTGGGTATCAATCACCTTGGAAGAGCCCAAATGAGTCACTGACCCAATTCCCAACAGGAAGATGTTGGATTTAATCTATTTTACCTGAGCAATGGTGCTTGTAATCTCATTGGTTGACCACAGGTTTGTCCCACCTCATACCCACCTAAGAGAGTTCCCATGTCTTCTCCACAACCTTAGACCTGCCTGACCATGTGGCTTTCCTCTATAAAAGTCCCTGGAAAAGACAGCTTCCCAGGGACAACCCGTTCAGGAACCCCCTCCTGTTCCTCTCTCAGACAGGAGCTTTCTTTCCCCTAATAAATCTATTCTGCCCATAACCTCCATTTACTCCTAAAATTCATTCTTTGGTTTTAGAGAACACAAACTCATCCAGGTATCTTTTAGGTGGAAAAGTTTCACTTTTCCCCTGTATCATTATGATGACTGTACCCTGAAGTAAGTATAGGAAAAAACAGAAAGGCAAGTAACTGTGCTGGAGTTTGTTTTCATTTTCCAACATGTTGTTTAAATTCCTTTCATGCCACTTCTCAGGGACAACAAAGAAAGTGATCTATAGTGCTAAAGGAGAAGGCGGAGAGGACAAAATGATCTGCATGTTGTAAGCCAGGGCCTGGGGTTGCTTTCTGGAGTTAAAGGTTTGGTACCATAGCGCGACTTAGCCTAACAGCAGTTCTGTCATGTAGGAGCCCTGCCCTACCGCTTTCTTGTAGAATCTCCTTATCTCCGCTGCTTAGCAGGTCAACTCTTTCACAGACCTAATAGTGGGGCCACAGTTGCACCCATTTTGTTGGTTCAAAGAAAAAGGAGTTTAGCAGATAACGAATATGTTTAACTCTGGGGAAGCAATTTAATTTTCTAGCTTTCAGTGCCAGTAACATTAAGTCAAGGTTATTACAGTACATTAAATGAGATCCTGAAAATATTCAGAAAACAATAATAGAAGTGTAGTGTTATTGCCCACACTTTCTACAATAGAGAAAGGTCTCAAATAAGGTCAGATTCTGAGGGGTTTATCTCACTTCCTTATGTGTTTTTTCTTTACTTTGCTCTTTTCTCCTTCTTTCCTTCTCTCCTAACTTCCTTCATTTCTTTCTTTCCTAATTCTTTGCATTACATTAAAACAAAAAGCCAAGTTGCTGCCAATCTGCTGTGAAACAATAATTACATTGATAACATTTATTTTTCAGGGAGATAAGGAGAAGAAAGGAAAGAAAGCCAATGACATAAAAGCAAACAAACAAAAACAACAGCTTCTACTTCCTCTTGAGAATGTGGAGAGGCAAAGGCACTCCTTTCTCTTTCAAGGTCATTTCATGTTTGTTGTCATTTGCTTGCAGCAAGATATCCTCCTGCTCCCTCCCGCTTTCTTAAGTTTAAATTAGTTTTCAATAAAGAGCTCTTACACCTTGCAGGGAGAAAGCATTGTTTTTAATACACTTGTAACTAATGCTGCAGGTCCTTGGGGAATTTCAGAAGACCTCAAAGGCAATAGTTCTCTACCCGGGAGCAAAGAAGCCATTACAGCTTGTACTGGAAGATTTAATAGGTGTCATAATTTATCATGTAAACCGAAAAGTGTTTCTTAATTAAGTGCGTACGTTAATGAATTTTTTAATTTGATCCCTGTAAGTACCTTGCTATACTAATTGCAATATTCTACACATTAGTCATCCCCTGTTGCCCTTGGCTATTTTCTACCCTGAGAGGAACAGAAAGAAAGCTTTTCAGTTAAAGTTCATTTAACTCTTTCCACCCAACAAATTAGATTTAGTTCTCTCACACTGGAGTGACAGCTGTGGCTGAACAGCACTGAGCTTTCGGGGTACTTGTAGGAAGTAGCTTTAATGTCTGATGCTTTTCACATAATGGGAATCTGGTACAGGGCCAGAAGCTAAGGCCTTTCCCCTAATTAAAGAGGTGCTTTCTTGAGACTCCTGGTTACAGCATTTTTTAAGGGGTAAGATGGAGGGGGGGGCAAATTTTCTTCTATTCTAAAAGAGTTTGGTACAGTGTGATTAATGTAGGCTTACATTTTCTAAACTCAGAAGAAATAAAAACTAAAATTTACTATCTACTTGTTTGGATATTGTATCTATAATACATAAACCAGTATTTATAATAAAAATGTTTATGGTACATTGTTAGGTCCAGAAACATAATGTTATTTATTGTATATGGTGATAGGATAACTATGAACAATGTTTATAAGGGAAAATATTTGGAAAATAATATGACCAGTCATTACAGTAAGGGCCTTCTGGTGATATAGTTAAGGGAAAATTTCTATCTTTCTGTGCTCCTTTATTTTCCAACTACAATATAATGCTTGTGTTATGTAATAAGCAAAAGCTCCTCCTTTTTTTCTGTTTTATTTCCTTTTATTTTTAAACAGAATTTTAAAAAGCAAAAACTCTGTTTATGGAGTATTTGCAATTTCTTTTGTCAAACATTTCCAGCTTC
Organism: Myocastor coypus; assembly: GCA_004027025.1. NCBI lineage: Eukaryota > Metazoa > Chordata > Mammalia > Rodentia > Myocastoridae > Myocastor > Myocastor coypus. Next base: position 19,458 of record PVJA010037249.1, read on the forward strand.
ACTGCACTATTATCACATAACATACAGGAGATAGCTTAAACTCTTTTACATGTACTTAATGCTCTATATGTTATGGTCTGTTTTTAAGAAGATCCCTTGTGCAGCTGAGAAGAATGTTCATTTTGATCTTTTGGGGTGGATCCCTTTTTTAAGGTTCTCCTACATTAATTTCTTCACACGTTTGGTTTCGTTCTGCTATTTCTTTGCTGAATTGTTGCCAAGTTGATCTATCTCTGTAACAATGGAGTATTAAAGCCCCCATTACAATCTTGTTATTGCTCATTTGATTTTTCATGACAGTGAAAGTTATGAACTCTTATATAGTTGAGTGCTCCTACACTGGGTGCATATATATTTATGATAGTTATCTCTTCCTCTTGCAATTGTGTCCTAACAAGTATATAGGGATCTTCACCTCTTTTGATCATACTTAGTGTGAAGTTCATATTTGTCAGCAACCAGAATAGCTTTTCTCTGGGTTCCTGTCACATGGAGTATTGTTTTCCATCCTTTTAGTATATGAATTTTCCTTTGAATTAAATGTTTGTTTGTTTATACAGCATATTGCTTGGTTTTGTTTCTTGAACCACGCTTCTAGTATGTTTTTTTGATTGGTGAGTGCACATCTACAATGATGGTTATAACATATATTGGCTTCATTCTGTCATGTTATTTTCCTGCTGCAGGTTTTCTACTTTCCGCTTCTGTTTAATTGCTTCCTTTGTTTCCTAGTTCCTTTCTGTTGTTGTTCTTGAAATTGTGGTCATCTTTGTTCTTTGTTTCTTTCTAGAGCATCTGTCAGTACTACATATAGGGGTGGCTTAGATCTCATGAATTTCTTTTTTTTTTTTTTTTTTTTTTTTAATGTATTTAGGATAGGGTCTACAAGGGCTACAGGGTCTCATTATGTAGACTGGACTTGTGGTGATTCTCCTGTTTTTAGCCTCCTAAGTACTGGAATTACAGGTACACACCACCATGTTCAGTCTCAATCACTGTCTCAGTGTGCCCCAGGGGCAGGGCTGGCACAGGGCACTGAAGATCGAAACCTGGTACTGTACTTTATTCTGCTGAGCTATCTGGCCAGTCCTACTAATTT
>PVJA010037250.1:0-20526 GCA_004027025.1 Myocastor coypus
CACACACAACCAGCCCAGAAGCCTGTGCTGAAAACAAACAGGACCAGTTCTCATCCTGGGTAAGGGGTATAACCCATTCAATTAATTGGTCAGAAAGACATACTTTGCAAACATACAACTGTTTCCAGAGCCAGCTGATTAAATTCTACATTTGATCTTGTTCCACTTGAAGACAAATGTGAAAAGCATAGGCTCTTTCTATTCCAGGCTAGCTGGGAGGAGGAACATGGGAGTACTCCCTCCCCATGGAGTGGCAGGAGACAGCATGAAAAAAGATCCCTCCTGCCAATAAATAGGGACCACAGGATTCCAGGGACCCAGAGCAAATCTGTAAGGTCTAGGCTGAGGCTCCAGCTGCTCACACAAGGCAGGAGTGCTACTGCTCTCTCTCCTGGACTGGGTCTGATGGCTTGTTCAGAAGGTTCTAGAGGGGCAAGAAGCACAGACATCAAGGAAGTCCAACTGATGACAGTTGGACTTGACACAGCTTGACCCATGACACATGCCTGTTAGATGCCCAGCTACCAACTGTGAGGCAGCAAGCATGGTCACACACAGAGGCAGGCAACACATTTACGTCTCTGCATGTTTACCACCAACCCTGCAGAGACAGTGTCATTCACCTGCCTCTTACCCTGAAGCTCGTGATGCCTGTTTAATAGCTGCAGAGAACAGACAATACATGCACATGAGGGTGTGCACAGGGGCTCCAGAGGGGTACTGCACAGAACTGGTTACCCACAGTAAACACTCTGCGAAGGAGGGCATCCAAGATCCATCAGAAACTAAGAATAGGACATAGGAAATGTGCATACATATGTGTGTGTTATGCAAACCCCCTGAGAGCACATATCACAAGTTGGATTGCTTTCTATATATAGCAGCACAAGCATATAGATGCAGCTCTCTCCATATCTGCTATTCCCTGAAATAGAAACTTATATACTTAGATTACAGCACTTAAAAAGAAGCTCCACGCTAAAAGCACTCCTTTTGTTCTTTCTGTCTTTCCAGCCTTCGGCAGCCTTTCCTTGGTCAGTGCTTGCCTCCCTAGTTCTGGATGATGTGACTTCACAAGCTGCAGCTGCACCGCAGGTTTACTGTCTAGATGGACCGTGGTATGCAAGCCTGTGGACAGATTTGCTAACAGCAGCATGTCTTGCAGGCATTAGAAGTGAAGCAGAAATCATCTTAAAAGGCTTTCACCTGGTCAATTCATAATGCTCGATGTAGGTGACATTCTGGTGGACACACAACCAGGCATTTTGCACATCTGTCTGAGAGTTAGTGCAAGACCTCTGGTCCCTTGGCCCCTGAGTGATGTGACCATGGGTGCTTAGTGTCCTCTAAGACCCTGCATAATTCAACTCCAGCTATCCCTCAGGCAGGGCCACTCCTGGACCACATTCCTCCCCAAGGCCTCTATCTAGGACATCTGGAGGAGATACCCTGGGAGATTCTCCAAAATCCATCCAAAGGGCTACAGCAAAAATCAGAGCAAATGGGAAATAGAATCAGTGCTGTTGGATGGTGAAAAATACTGCCCCTGCCAACCAGGAGACTCAGGACTGGCAGCAGCCTGCAGGATGGCACTGCTGTCCTGGGGCTGTGCTCGTGGTCTGGGCATCATCCCTTCTGCTGTACCTGCTCAGGTGCCAGCAGCAGCCACAGCTGCCCCACCGGAAATCTGCAGTGTGCTGGGACCCAAAGCAGAGATGCAGCAGCTGTTGTCCTCCTCCCAGCTCCAGGCTTCATTACGTGCCTTGCTGGAGTGCTGTGTAAGGATTTCTTATACAGCAAGGGAACTACAGCGTAATCACAATTTTACACCAGGAGTGTATTATATTTATACTATTAAGTAGATCATGTACTCTAGGTTATATATCATAGTATGCAACACTCAGTAAATACTGTCAGGATAATATCATGAGTTTCAGTATCTGAGCCAGCTCCCCCATCCTAGCAGCCAAGCTATGTACTCTGTACCATCTACCCTCTTCACCCTCCCACCCACTGAGAGGTGGGTATTAAAGTGCTCCTTTTATACAGGGTGGCATGAGTCGTAAGATAAGGTGGCTCTTCATGGTCATGCTGCTGAGACTCACATGGGAAGTATCTGATTCAAGGTCCAGCTCTGTCATGGAGGCTCAGGACCCTCCTGACCAGGAGAGAGTCTGCAGGCTCTTGCTCTTCTTGTCCACCCATAAGCCAACCTATCAGGGCTTGTTGCTTCTCAATCTCCATACCAGCTACTCAATAAATTTGGGCCCCTTCTCAGTCCTTCCCTGGGACTAGGCCATTGTAAATGGCTCTTAGCATCTATTTTTTTTTTTCTCTGTTACACAACACAAATGGGGACAAGGAACTGAGACAAGGTTCAGAAGAAATAAAAACTAGAACTGCCAAGAGCCTACCTGACCCCATCCCAATGATGATTATTTTATATCTGTGTCTTTAATTAGTGTTCAGTTCTGCAAAGTAACCAGTTCTTCTACTGAGCAGCCTGCAAAGCCAAAACTAGAGCTCAGGGTACCTCACTCCAGAATTTTGGGCCCAAAGACAGGTGGCCCTCATGGGGCAGGGGCTTCCAGTGAGGTTCCTACCACTGCAATTCCAGATTGCCCCTGGGCTGAGGAGAAGGGGGGTGGGGTGGGAAGTATAGTCACAAGTCACTTCATTGTTAAAGAAGAGTGACACTCTAACATCCCAGTCAAAAATTTGATAAAGGTGGGCCACATAATGTGCCATTTTTTGGGATTCAGGTTACACAAGGAAGACCTTTTGGAAGACCATTTTGCTGTGCGGATGAGTTAAGCAACCAAGTCAACCACCCGCGCATGCACGTGTGCACCCATCCACACCATCATTCGTCACTCACGTGTCTACCTACTCGGCCTTTATCCAGTCACTCACCTATACAACAGCCCGTTCAACCATTCACCCACCCATTAATTCTCTTCTCTTATCTACCCATCTTGATGCTCATCTCTCCACCAACCACATATTGAAGTCCTATCTCATGCTGAAAATCATTCCAGAGATTAGAATGCCAAGATAAGTACGATATTTTTCCTGCTTGGTAAAACTCAGCTAGAAGACATCGTATAAAACACAAAATAGAAGTTCTCCACCCAGATTTTTACCTTGCGAATGGTCCTGAAAGCAAAAATAACAGAAAATGCACAACACCTCAGCCTCCAATCAGAACATGCGGCTATTGACCACTTCTGTGTGGTCATCTTCAGGGCCTAATCTGCTAGCAAGTAGAAGAACTTCTGTACAACAATATGCTAAGTTCCAAAGTGAGTCAGGCAAAAAGCTCTGTGGAAGCAGAACACACTGCAGCATGGTCAGGAAATACATATTCTTTAAATTTGTCTTAGGGCCAGGGAGCTGGCTCTGTGGCACAAGTGCCTGCCTGGCAAGTGCAAGGTCATGAGTTTGAACCCTGGTCCTGCAAAACAAACTTGCCTTGACTTAAACCTTAGCCAGGGAGGAGGTGTAACTCCTCTCCCTATCATTTCATATTGCTTCCCATAAGAATTGACATGTTCAGAGCCAAAGCAACTCAGAAAACAGAAATGCTAAGCGCAGATGATACCAACTGTCCCTCTGCCCTGACTACAGGCACTATGGGAAGGGAAGTAATGAGTGATTTTCCCAGAAAACACCACAGTAGAGGAGGGGACAGGGCAGCACTGGTCCAGCTGTGTACCACCACTGGCTCTACAAGAAGAGCCTGGACACATGGATAGAGCCTGGGAAGCTGGACAGCGCTGGAAAGCCAAACGGGATGCTCAGTGAGGAAATGAGGCAGAAAGAGAAAGGACTTCCTACAGACTTGCTGGAGACATTTACACTTAATGATCTTCAGAGCGTACATGGTGGCTGCACAAAACGATTTTATTGCTAACTGAACTGGCATGAGGAAAAGAACTCAAGTTATTAGGCTCCGAGCAGTGTAGTCCCCTGGAGGAAGTCAGGTAGGCTTTCTCAGGGAGGAAGGGCACTGGCTTTTGGTTAACAGGGAGGCTCTGCATTCCCCAGACATCCTGAGAAGACCAGCACTACAGAGATCACTCTGCCAGGGCCTGGGGTCTCAGAGACCATCTTTGGAATCTGTGATTGGACTCTTGCTCCACCCTAAGGTCTGAGGAACTAGACCGTAAGCTCCTTACAGAATGCCCAATATACAGTAGACTCTGTAAGCACTTGCTGTCTCCCTCTGTCCTATTTTACCACTTAGAAACTTGCTGCTCAGGGGTACAGTTTCCCCAGGCATAAAATAATAGAACAGAGTCAAGCTGATGGCCCTCACCCAGGATCCCAGAAACACTACTGGTGTTAATGGTAATGACTTTCAATATTTCACACGGTCTCTTGGAAATAACGTCCTCCACTACCAGCAGGGACTGAAGACAGCACAGTATCTGCTCCCTCTGGGTTGGACGGGTCTCAGCATCCAGGGGGTTGCTGCAGGCCAGCCAAGAGCTCTGGCAGTACACAGATATTTTCAAACCTCAGGTGGACCTGGGGAGTAAAAAGCATGAAACCAATTCTTGGGGCTGGGCAGAGGGGGGCCTCTGCTGCCTCTCTAAGTATCTACATAAGCTAATGACTGGCCCATATGTTTTTCACTGATCAAAAAGATTATCTGCACCATCCTTTCTGTAATGGAGAAAAGTCTAGGCTTCTGTGAAGTATTCAGCGATGATCCCAAAGCCTTGCATAGACCACTCAGGTCTTTGTCAGCACAGTGAAGTAGCATACTCAGTTCTCAGAATGCTTTGGCCCATTGACCTCTCTGTCCCAGCCTGCTCCAGCTCCATGAACTTAACACCTACTTGGGACATCACTATGGCAGAAGCATGGATCTGCAGGACATCTGTTCTGGAGAGCCAGGTGGCGAGCTTCCCTGGTGTAGCAGGGTCCTCAGGAGATATCTAGTGAGGCCCTGAAGCATGCAGCCAACGAAAAGCACCTGCAAACCCTTCTCCTTTTGGAGAGAACTAGATGTATCCATGGTACACACATGCCTGTGATCCCAGGGCCCAACTAAGTGGCATCCACATTTATCTGTCCCACAAGAAGAAGATTACAAGGGAAAGTGACGGCACCCATTGTTCCTGAGTTCCCAGCACCAGCAGGAAGCACATACCTAGTAAATGCTTGCTGAGCAAGTGAACAAATGAATGGACAGACAAGACAGACAGACAAGGGAAAGAAGAGACTATGGGGTTCAACCCTGACCTCGCTGAGGATGTAACTTAGCTCCAAGCTTCAGAACAAGACAGGCAGACGATAGCATAAGGCTAGGACTCAAATTCTAGGTCAGCAATGATCAGAACCTAGAAGCGTGCAGACTCTGCTGAGCAGATGGACACTGAGTGCTAATCTGATGATCAGAGCCAGGTCCCCACAGGTAAATCCTTGGAGCAGGTGGGCTAATGTGATAGAGGGCAAAGGGCTCCAGTTTTGGTTTGGGGCTCTGTAATTTTTATTTGTGAATATATAAGCCATTAATAATTTGTACATTTCTGTATACATTCAACTATGGCAAATGCAACTATATACCTATATCTACACATATACATATATATTATATAAATAACAATGTTATTCTGTTTTAGTTCTCAGAGCAAATGGTTTTAGTGCAAAGGTCATCAAAATAAGCAAACCAGGGAAACTGACACCTCTGATCCTGTTTTATCTTTGAATAGCCTACAGTAGAAACACTGTAGAAACACTGTAGAAACACTGTAGAAACATCTATCAGATGATCATACCCCAAGAAGGTTTATGAGGGCTTACAGTGTTCAGAAACTTCTCCTGACTGAGCGCTGCCAACACACCTGAGTTGTCCCAACTCCCCACATGGATTTGGAACGTAAAGAACCAGTCATCTCTGCGTCAGAATCTACAGGGCTCGCTTCCTGTCCAAGTTGCAACCCATACACGTGCCACCAGCAGAGCCTTTAGCAGGACAGACAGGTACCCTCCTGAGCCCAAGCTCTGTTGTAGCCCACTGGCTTTGCGGCTATGGCAGCTGGCAGTGGCCAAGACATCAGTGGTCTGGTGTGTGCCCTGAGTCCTCTCTGCACCAGCTATATGGTGCTGGGGAAGATGCATCCCTCTCTGTGCCTTGCTGAGATGGCAGTGGTGGGCATGGATATAGCAGCAGTCTCTGAGGAGCAATAAGCACTGTGTCTGGTACCCAGTACCACCATGACAGATGCTGCTCTTACTAACTCCCCTTGTTTTTCTTTCCTGGTCAAATCTTGCAGATGTGTTGGCATGACCCCTGGCCAGGCAAAGGAAGTGGCTGTAGTGGATTCTCTAATGAGCTCAGCAGAAGGGCTGCCAAGTAGGCACTGAGGCCAGCACTGGTCTCCTTTGGGACCTGCTGAGAAGCACACTGGCCTGCCAACAGCCCAGAAACTCATACCAGCACAGACAGTCCCATGCAAGCATGTCAGGTCCTGGCCCTAAGCAGGCTTGCTCCTTCTTAGGCTATGTCACCAGTGATCTTCATTCTCAGCTGCCACTAGACTCCTGTGACAGGCTTACTAAACTGTGTTAAACTACTGTTTGTTCTGACCTAAGAGGGGGAAAAGAGCCTCCTCCTCAAACATCTCAAGAGACAATGAGGCCCACTCCATTATCCTGCAACCAGAAACCAGGCCAGAGACCAAATACATGTAAATAAACACAACTGGCCCAAAGATTCTGAACCTGCAAACATCACAGCAATGGGTGTGGGCAGCAAATAAAGAGCAGCTAAACATTTATTTTCTTCAGGAAACAGTGAAGCAGCTGAGGCTTTCCAGACTTTCTGCCAAGAATTTCACCAGCTCCCACGCAGTTGTGGGTAACACTGGTGCCACGCACCCAGTTTTATGCCCTGACAGCCGATGTGACCTCAACAAACCACTCTGTTTCTTTCAGCCTCAGATTTAACACCTTTTAAGTGACAATGGCATCACCAACGTGGCAGGTCACATGGAGATCTAAGACCATGAAAAGTAGTGATTCCCAGCTGGCTCACCCTATATGTCATGCTAGGACATATTAAACATGCAGACTTAACCTTCTAAGTGGGACCCCGTCACAGGCAAGGGGATGGAACCCTCATGTCTGTGGTACTCAGATGAGCCTCAGATGGCCAACAGAGCACCTGTCACCCTCCCTCTAGGAACTGCTGGTGGGCATCACGTGTGCACCTAGGAGCTGCTCAGTAAATATGCTTCCTCTTAGGAAGTCTCAGCTTGACCCAGACACCTCAGTGACACCCTGGGACAGAAACCAAGCGGCGCCTGGCTTACAAAGCTCAGAAGACAGGCCCTTACTTGGGGCACAGGCTGAGCAGCAGCCCTCCTTCTTCAGCAGTAACAGCATGCCCTCCCCCAGAGCTGCAAGACTGGAGGTGGTAGGCCTGGAAAAAGCACCTACGCTCTGAGTCAGACAGAGCTGGGGCCAATGCTGCTTCACTTCCTGCTGGCAGCCTGGGACTGAGCAAGCGACCCCAGCTCAGGAACGCTGCTTCCTCACGTGATGGGAAGTAATGGTGTTCTCCCACTCCAGAGGTGCGCTTAACCTTAAAGGAGATGTTGTGTGAAAACAGGGAGTCAGTACAGATACAGAGTGCAGTCAGCTTCCAACGGGCTGGCTTAACTCCTCCCCTACTCCTGAGCAGCCAGCCCTGCTGCCTCATGGTTGGCACCTTCAGATTTGGAGACTTGGAGAAGAGGTCTGCAGACCGCTGGGGATCGCAGATCAAGGACTTGGTTGGGAAATGTCAACTGGGGATGGGGGTGGGGGTGGGGGTGGGGGTGGGCAGAAGTGTATGCCATTTCTTTGCTATCTTTGCCTGGAATCACCCCATGACAGACGCTCTTCTTCTCAGGGTCAGTTTCCTGAGGCTACCTGAGCTCCCTGAGGAGAGAGGCTACAGAGAGCCCTGGGACCAGGAGTGGGAAGTATGCCTGAGCTCTTGCAGGAGAGGGGTACGTCACAGGCTCTCATCCCCTGGGCCCACCCCCTGAGCTCACTCGTAGCACAGATCGGCAGCCAGCCTTCAGGCGGGCAAAGCAAAGCTGTGGATTTCTTCACAGAGGAGCAACCACATGACTACACCTGAACTGCCTCCTGGAACATAGGGCAAGCTTTCTTTCCGGAGCATTCCTTCCAACATCCACCCTTGGCACCTTGGTAAAAATGCTATGATCCAGCCTCGTTCTGTATAGAGCTCAGACATGCCCAGCTCTGTTTCTCCCTGTGGATGCCCACTCCCTAGCAAAGGTTGTTCTGTTTCTGCTGCCTGAGCCTAGTGAAATCCTAGCTGCATATTTCTGCTCAAAGGCTACTTCCCCTGGAGATGCCCTGCCCACCGGAGAGATACAGCTTGTCTACATAGGTCACGCCTTCTACCCCAGGCTCCCTTCCTCATGTACACAGCATTGCCATTGTGACTGTGGCCTGTGCACAGTCACTGGGAGACTGGTGGCCTTCTCTGTGACAGTGTCCCCACCTAACCCTCAGAGATGGAGACAATCTTCATAGGAGCTCATGGTTGTTGGGAAGGGCTGTGTAAAGCCCTGAGCACATAGCCTATACCACAGCACACACTCTCAGCATCTCAGACACCTCACCCCTTACACTCGAGTTCCTGGAACTGAGCGGGAGCAAGGGCTAAGGAGCATGTTCTTTGCTCGGAAGACCCCGGGTACCCATCACCAACTGCTATTCTGTACTTGGGGGCAACTTCTCTCCCAGCTCCCTGATGAGGGGCCTCTAGGCCCACACACCTCAGCTGTGGAGTGTGTTTCCCCGGCCACTTGGAATGACTACTTTCCAGACTGCCAAGGCGAGCAGGACAGCCTGGTGCCACTGGCGGAGCTGGCACATTCCAGGGCCTGCCGTTCCCTAGCACACGCAGGTAGGAAGAGCTGGCCTCTGTGGCGACCATTCAAACAAGGAGGAAGAAGGTTCTGAGTCCCGTGGTGGCAATGCCCCAATAGAGGTTGACCGTATATACTGCATCTCTGAGACTCATCTCTTCATGTGAAGAAACAGAGTAGTAATATCTCCCTACGTGTTCCTCGAGGCCACATTATAATGTTGCATTCTCTCTGTTATTTATGGAACAGAGGGTTCTAAGAGGATCAGGGGGAAAAGGTGTGCTGGTCAGCTCTAGGGAACCAGGCACCCATAACTTCCAGTCCACATGTAGTTATCACGGGATCTCCAGGAGTCTCTGACCCCAGCTGGGCTCAGGAGGCCTCTTCTGTCTGAATGCAGTGTCTACCAGGTGCTCGGGCTGGAAGATACCATGAATATGTTACATCATTTCTCCTCTAGAGTCATGTTAAGTGGGATTATGATCCACTTTACAGAGAGAGAAACAGGGTCTGCCAGGTAAAGTTCACAGAGTAAAAATGACTCAGTTGAGAAGCAACTTATACCCCGCTATACTTCCCAGGTTGTAGCTGCTCTGGAAAAAAGGGACATGTCCCATAGTCCTCCAACCCAACTGCAACCTGTCCACGTTCCCATCAAGGGAGGTCTGACAAACTTGTCCTCTGATAAGCCGATGCCTCTGAGAGTGAAGGCTGCTAGGCTGTTTTTTTCCAGTTGCTGCGCTGGACCATGGTCCAGTGACGAAGCACCAGCACTGGGCCTTGGGGAGAAGGACACTGTCATGAGTTGCCTGGGAAAGGTCAGGGGCTGAGGCTTTGAAGTGCCTCATCAGGCTCAAGGTCTGGCGTCAAAGTGGCCGGAGGCCAGAGCGCCTTCAAGGACCACTTCCTGTGCCATCCCAGATGGGAAGGAGTGGAGTGGTTTCCCCTAAGCCTGCCGGAGGGGTAACTGAAGCAGACCCACATCACTTCCAGGTCTCCATTCCTTCCCATGAAATTAAATGCCTTGGTTTTGAACTCCTGCCTCTAAGTACCAGCACTGTGCTTCTCCAGCACATTTTAAGCACCATAAGTCAACCAGGAAGAAGGAGGGTAATTCTTGTCACCGAGGCCTGAGCTGCTACATCTGACAGGGTCTAGCCCACTATCCCAGGGCACTGGGCCCCACACTGCAGCCTCCCGACCCTTATCCTGGACTGAGTGAGGCTTATGAAGGACCAGGTGGTACCCACACTCCTTCTACCTGCCAATATGTATGAGGCCCAGTAACCTGAAAGGCAGTATGGAGACCGCTCCCGCGACTCTGACAAGTACACTCCCTACCTCAACGTAAGTTTCCAGAAGTCCTAACCAAAACCCAGAGCGTTCTCTGCTTCACAAGAAGTCACAAGAATTGGCTGTGTTTAATGGAAAGTGGCAAACCCCTAGGGTCTGTGGGTCCCTTCAGCCCCTGCTGAGTCTAGGACCTATCCTAGCACCTGGCATTCCCAGTTGCTACTTCTCAGGAATGAGGGCAGCAAGCCTTGAGCACACACAGGGTGACTGAGCACATCCGTGGCTCACCTGGCAACTCAGCAGGTGTAGAGCACAAGGGAGAGAGTTGAGCTCAAGGACACAGAGGAGCCACTGGCCCCTAGTCTCTCTGTACTGTGGGGAGCTCCTGTCACACCTGCTGAATACAGCTTCCTCTGCCAGGGAAGCCTGCCATACCTGCATGGGAAACCTGGGTGCAGCTCTGTGACAGATCATGCTCTATACCCACCACACTGCCAGTCTCTGGGCCTTGGAGAGGCACCACTGCCCTGCTGCCCCACTGGTGGGCCCCGGGGGCACTGAGCTTCTGGGGGGTATATGAAGTGGGAAGGGAGGTCCCTCACTACAGGACGGGCTATCCATCGCCCAGGAGGAGGGCGCCACTCTCCATCCATGCACACCACCAGCAGATGGGCTCTGCACAGATGCCCACCTCCTCTAGAAAAATAATTTCACCTTTCAGAAAGGCCAAGACAGTGACAGTGTAAGAGAGGGAGGCAGAGATCACCTCCTGTACTGCCTCCCACCCTGACTACTCGTTCATCTGAAGGCTGTAGCTAAAAATAGACCAGAACCAAGGATCCCAGAGAGAGGGCTGGAAAGAGCCCTGGGGGTCTGCAATCGATGTCAACCCAGGCTGCCAGAAGACTGGTGGCTGCCAGCCAACCCTGAAACCAGGTACTATTGGGGAGCCAGAGATAGCACTGCCCATGGTAGAGTAGAAACTATATCAACCCACTAAGTCACCCCATCCTTCCAGCCCTAGCTCCCTTAGAACACTGGGACTTTTGCTTTTTCAGGACACAACTTTTTTCCCTAAAAGATTCTGTGTGGCATTAAGGGGGGAAAGGAATCTAACAGGTACTAACAGCTGGTGGCTAACTCTCAAGTCATTTACTGGCGCCACTGGTCAGGCTGGCTGCCTTCCTAGGCCACAAAGACAGTGAGGCAGGTGGGTCCGGGCCTCATAGAGGAGTAGGTGCTCACGGCCATCTCCCCAGCCACCCACCCCCTCCCAGCTCTGTGGCTCAGGAAGAACACAGCCAGGCATCACAGCTTCATCTGCACTTCTCCGCTGGAAGTCCACCTAACTGGAGTCCACATCCTGGCCAACTTCCCATGGAGTTGCATCCCTCCCAGGGCCTCCCAGGCAATCCCCAAATCAGCAAGTTCATGGGAAGTACCTCTGGGCTGCTGGAAAACATGGCTAAAGGAGTATGAAGGTCTGGATTTGACTTCCCTGGGCCACACTCCTCACCAGGCTGGATGCCCTGGAGTAGCCCAAGTGACACAATGATGGCGGTACCATTGCCCTCAGGCTGTGCAAGGTTCCCTGACAGTACATGAACATGTGGTAAGCTGCAGCACACAGGGCATCTGATACTATCACCAAGGATGGCTGACATGGGTGTCCACATCAAGCATGCTCTTAGATAAAGTTGGGGAAAGAAGATGCCCACCTGCACCTGTGTCCAGAGAGCTTCCTCTCTAGAGACCAAACACATAGAAATAAGAAGAGTGAAGAGGCAGGAACGAAGTAGGAACCATGGCATGACACATCTATGTCCAGGGCTTGCACCACAGGCCTTGATTGGTGACAGCTGCTGGAGGGGAGCATGGGGTGCTCCACATGGAGACACCAGCAGTGCAGGACCAACAGTTTAGGAAAAAGAGGAGGGAGAATAGGCAAGACCAGTTGGGTGGGGCTGCCACGACACTGGATGGCACCTTTTCATGGAGTGGGATCCTCTCCTTGTTCCCACAGCACCTCTGTGGGTCAGAGCACCACAGGGCCCCATCTCAGCTCTGCACATGGAAGAGACTCCGTTCCCATTTTATCTCCATCTTCACCAGATGCCAAGTTCTCCAACGGGGCCCAGCATTGGGGAAGCAGGAGCAGGGCCCTCTCTCAGGGCCCAGAAGCTGGCAGTGCAGTAGATACAAAGCCGCATCTGTCCTAGAACTGGTCCTGGGTTTTCCCACTGTCCATCACATGTGGGAGGAGCTCCCTGGCAACACAGAGAGGACAGCGGTAGGCTATACCAAGGGACAGCACTCACTATTCCGGGTCCTATCTCCAGCCCACTCTGCAGTCCCCACAACATGATTTATCAGAGGGGGGCCTTCATCATCCCAGAACCCCATCGTCTTGGCACATGCTCAGTAATGCAATGAATGTCAACGCTGCCAACAAGACCCTCGCGAGTAGGTAAGAACAGTGATCCTAGGCTCTCTAATAGCTGCAGAAACCTGGTGCCCAGACTCATCTCTCTCCTCCTGTAAGCTCCCTTCTCCCCTAAGCTCTTAGCGCTCTGGGCTGGTGCAAGGAACCTTTTGCAAGTAGAGCCTGAGGCTCTTCTCTGCACTGTCCTTGTACCAGGCATCCAAGAAAAACAAAAGGTTCTATTCACTGGTACAGTAAGTCCCCACTGACCCATGTCCAGACATCCCATCCAATTAATCTTATCTCTACCAACAGCACATGTTTTCTGCCTCCAAGTCCTTTGCTATAAGGATTTTGAAAGGCTACAAATGCAGAGCTATAAAATCTTCCACAACATGGAAACATCAGAGGTTAAAACTGAAATCACTATCACTTATTTTTTGCATGTCATACACCTAGAAACTCTAGTTTCTTACTTAAGGAATGGAACATAGGACAATGTGACATAGGCTGATTCCTCTGGTTTGCACCAGAGTGATTTTAATTCAAATACCAGCTGCCTGGATAAGTGACAGAAACCCTAGCTTCCATCTCAGAGAAGAGAGGAACCCACCTGGTGTGTAGCCTACAGGGAGCGGAGGGGACCATGTCTGTAGAGCACATAGCAGGGTACCTAAAAGCTGATACACCCTGCAGAGATGTGAGTACTTCCTCCGCTTGCCGAGGCTGTTGTCCTGGTCCTGGAGAAGGAAGTGCAGCAAGTGCTGAGGTTGTGAGCCTTGAATGGGCAAATCAGTTATATCCCCTCCCCCAGGTATGCCTCATCTTCCAGGGTCAAAGGTGCACTGTCACCAGCAATGAGGTCCCCTTCTTCATGCAATAAGCTGGTAGAAGGCGAAATAATGGAAATTTCACGGGATGCCAAGAGCCAACCTCAAAAGGATTCAAGGGGGCAGCATGAATTCTGTAGGAACCAAGACTGAAAGATCTGCCTTGAAGGTCACAGGAAACCAAGAAGCCCACAGAGACCAAAGCTTGATTTATATCCATACTAACTAGCACCCATTCAAGCCAGCATCTAAATTCTCCTAATTTCCCTATGATTAGGTGACCAGCAGAATATAAAGTTAAAGAGGCCCAGCAGTATAAGCTGTCATCACAATTCAACTTATTCCCAAGCATCTGACAAGAGAGGCCAAGAAGTCTTCCTCTCCATAGGTCAGCAGAGGCAGCTCTCCCCTACGCAAGGCTCCTAGCCCCATGTGTTCTGCTCCTTTTTCCCTAACAAGAGGCACCTTCAGGCATGCACAGAATGAGTATTTGTCAAAAGCTCACTATTTACCACTACTCAATAGCACCTACTGTTTACCCACCCCAAGCTGTCAGTCCTCAGAGCACAGGGGACAGGCACAAATAACAGCAGATGCGGAAGAGCCAGTGACGGTGGGTGCAAAGTGGACAGTGGCTTCAGGACAACAGAGGGGGCCACAGCCCACCCAGGCCCAGAACAAGTATGAGTGCATATACTAGGAAAGAGAAGGGACACGTGGCAGAGAAAGGCAACAACACAGGCAAAGACATGTGAGCAGCCTGGCAGCCCACTGGACCCAAAGACTCCAATCTGAGGCCAGGGGGTTGGATGGAGTAGAAAGAATGTGGTAGCCTGGGGTGGACTTCCAAACCTGGGCACGGTGAGGAGGACATCTATAGAGTCCCTGCTCCTCCTGTGGAAAAGGAGTGGAGTAGGGATTGGTTTCATCAAGAGAGACAAATGAGGGGCCTGGCGGGATGGCTCAGTGGTCTAAAGTACCTGCTTGGGAAAGCTTGGGCGGCTTCAGGGACCACAGTTCGATCCCTGGCACCACATGCTGCGCCAGCCCTGCCCTCGGGACAGGCTGAGCCAGCCATAAAAATGAGTGAGTAAACAAACAAAGGTTCTGAAACAAGAAAAAAAAAATAAATAAAAAATAAAGTAAAATAAAAGAGAGACAAATGAGGAATTACATGAAGGTATTCAAAGCTGAGAAGGTGAACTATTAGTAAGAAAAGGAGGAAATTAGAATGAACTATGAAGTACTGGATTGAAATTGGAGATCTTATTGTGGATTTGAGGCTGTAAATACACATAGTTTGAGATACTATGAGTGTCCATCTGGATATATGTGAGCAGTTTATTTTCTGACCCTGTCCTCTGGGGTTTGTGAGCAGTAATACTGCACCAAGAATGACTACCTCAATGTGTGGATCTTCATTCTAAATCCTATCTTCACTAGAGGCAACTGAGACTTCTGTGAGAAATGGATGATGTCGACGCTGGCATTTCCTATGACTCTGGAATATTTTACGCCAGATAGCAAGGGTCTGTTCTGGGAGAGAGGAGGGCAGTTAGGAAGCACAGAAGCCAGCTTGCAAGGGCTCCCACTGTTTGTACCTGGGAAAAATTGAGTAACAAAGTAAGTATTGATGGTACCCATTTGAGCCCAATGAGCAAATAAAAAATGATGAGCCCACATACATACAACCAGATGAACAAAGGAAAGTTTGATAAAGAACTAGAAAGTTACAGTTTCAAAGCATCTTTGTACAATGAAGTACTTAATCATTAGCAAGAGAACAATATAACTCTATAGTAGATAAACTTGGCTAATGCCATCTAAATTAAATGATCAATGACCACCGGAGGTAATGGAATGAGTATGGATAATGAATCACCTGATGGGTACAAAGAAAAGGAAACATATCATTTCTGTGACAATCCTGCCCAAGCTACATAAGCTGAATCCAATCGTGAGGAATGACCACACACACTCAAACTGAGGGGCATTCTACAAAACTGCTAGTTGGTACATCTGAATGTATCAAGCAGTAAAGGTCAAAGAAGATTGAGGAACTCTTCAAGCCCAAAGAATATCAAATATAAATAAAACTAAATAAAATGAAGATCCTAAACATGGTCTAGATTCTTAGCTATAAAGGGCATTCTTGAGAAAACTGACAAAATCTTCAATGAAATCTTGCTATTAAATAAATGGCCACGATGGCTCAATGATAGTTTCATGATTTTATTAGTTGTATTGTAATAAATATTTGGAGGTAATGGAGCCACAGACTAGCCACTTATCTAAGATGGTTTAGGAAAAGTCACTCTCACTCTGGACTGTGGCTTTTCTGCAAGCTTGCATATGATAATGTTTTCTTTCTTTTTATTAAAAGAGGGTGATGTAGTAGAATACCTGGTCAGAAGACAGCCACGTGTTAAAATACAGTTGATTTCTCATTGTACAACTCCTGAAAGAGCAATATATAGGGAAAACACAGATTGAGAGATCACAACAGTGTGTGCCAGGCCTTGCTTTGATAGCTGAGTGACCACTGTGAATACTGTTTGAATTTCCAATTCTTATAACAACAGAGTACAACTGTCTGCCACAGGCATGTGTTATAGAGGCTATATTACTAATCCATCAACAACTATTTATGAAGCATAGATTAAATGTTCTAGTGACAGTCCAAGGTTCTTAGAATACCATACAAAAGCTAGGCTCTGAGAGGACAACAAGAACAAAATCTGCACACACAAACTTGTCACTTAACGATGAAAAGCAGTGCTAGGAAATTCAGCAAGCTTGTTGGGCATAGCCCAGTAGCCACCAAGGCTCTCCAGTACAGACTGCCCATTGCTTCTAGGTTGCAAACTTACATGACATGAGAGTTTACCCAATATAGTAAGCAACTATAACACAGTCATAGGGTGGGCATATCTTCACATAGAAAAGTACAGTAAAAATACTAGGCAATACGAACTTTTCAGCTCTGGGACAAACTTTGGAGACCACTACATATAGAAAGCCTCTTGTTGACCAAACCATTATGCCATTGATGACTGCATAATGGAATTTCCAAGGACTAGAAGGACTGTAAAGAAAGTGAGGGGGATTAAGGATCTAAATATTAAAAGAGAAACATTAAATCTCCTGGAAGAAAAAGTGGGAGAAAATCGTGAAGACACCGGGGTAGGCAAAGAATTCATGGACAAAAACCAAAATGCATGTTTAACACTTGAAAGAATCAACAACTGGTACCTCCTCCAGCTAAGTTTTTGCATGTCAAAAGAAATTACAAACAGCGAAAAGCAAACCCACAAATTTCGAAAAGATTTTAACTAATAAATATTCAGACAAAAGCCCTCTATCTAGAATTTATAAAGAACTAAAAAACATTAGGGTCCCAAAATTCAAAGAGCCAATCCAGAAATGGACATCTGAGATGAACATGCACTTCTCAAAGAAAGAAATTCAATGAGCCTATAAATACATGAAGAAATGCTCCACATCACTAGCCATTTGTGAAATACAAATCAAAGCAACATTTGAATAACATTTCACCCCAGAAAGAATGGCTACCATAAAGAAATCAACCAACAACAAATGTTCCAGAGGCTGTGGGGAAAAAGGAACCCTTCTCCACTACTGGTGGAAATTTAGATTTGTGCAACCATTATGGAAAGCAGTGTACAGACTCCTTAAAAAACTAGAACTAGAAATCCCATTCAATCCAGCTATCCCCCTACTAGGAATTTTCCCAAAAGAACTGAAAACATCATACCATTGTAATAGCTGTGCACTTATGTTTACAGCAGCACAATTTTGTAATAGTCAAATCTTGGAAACAACCAAAATGCCCATCAACTGAAGAATGGTTGAAAAAGATGTGGTATTTTTATACAATGGAATATTACTCAACTATAAAGAATGACGGGATGGGGAGATAGCTCAGTAGAATGAGCAGTTCCTTGGCAAATGCAAGGGCCTAAGTACAATCCCTAGTTCTGAAAAAAAAGAATGATAAACTAGGAGACTTCATATATAAATGCATGTATCTTAAAGATATATTCATAAGTGAAATAAACCAAACCTACATGTGTAAATATAGGATAGTCTTCCTAGTGTAAGAACTGAAAAGAAATAAAAACGGAAAGGCATAACATAGCTGAATGGAAATCAAGGACTTGAGGGTTGAACAACGAAGTGACAGCAAGCAGAAAACATAGGAAACATTGCAAGAGCAAAACCATACACAGGATGAATTAGATAATGGTCCTAAGAACCTCCAAAAGGTTTATGACACTGAGAATAGCAATGTGTAACACTAAAACTGCCTGGAATGTCTATCATTCTGGTGTTTTAGACGTGTGCTGCTTCTAATGTAATTTCAGTTATTGCTATACTCGTTGGTTTACAAGAAAACAAAAAAGGGTATTAAATGAGAGTAAGAGCCTAGACAAAAATACCATAGGATTGACAAAATTTTGTATATGCTTAGATTTCTAAATTCCTGTGTAAAACTGTGTGACTGCTTTTATCACATTCTATAGAGATTTATTAGAATATCAATGATTGATAGACAATACCAATTCCAAGAAGTCTTAAGATATTTGATACTCAAAAAGAGTGATGTTTTAAGCTCAAGTACCTATGATATACAGTAACAGTATCACTAGGCTTTTCTTCTGGAGGGTTAAGAATAAACCTTACAGACCAAAAATTAGAGAAAATGAAGGGCTACAAGGATTGCCAATGTTTGGCCCTAGCCCTTCAAGGTCAGTGAGGACTCAGGACATAAGAGAACCTGTGCTGTAACATCTTATAACTCAGTGGTGTCCCCGATTTTCTGTTCAAGGAGATTTTGGGGCCACAGAGGAAAGGGATTGAAGGTGTATAGCGTGCTTAAGGAGAGTCACCTAGAGAGAAAACATTCTCTCAGGCTTTCACAGAGAGCAAACTGGTCAAGCAATGGCCACGGCTCATCTAGATGGCTCACAAAAGTTCTATAAAACACTGTACATGGTTTCAACGTAAATCCTGAAGGGATTTGACTGACCTCATCAGACACAAAAGTTACATGTTCTGTTATACAGGTCTTGCTTTAACTTGTCCTTAACCATCCAGCAGAAAAGTTTAACCATGATGTATAAAAAGTAAAGCCAGATTAACATGTTGAGCTGTAAAAGGCTCAAGTCAATAGCTTCCAACATTGCCAGTTTTGCCAATAACCCACTGCAATTATGCAACATTGGATTATTTATAAAACTACTTTCTCTTAGTTCAATAAGAAATTTTTTGTACCAATAATGATTAGAAAAATTATCACGTCTACACTCTGAGCTCTGTACTCTGTACTAGTAAAACAACAATATGCATTATATCAAATATTAGGAATGTACTATTGTGTTTTGAAACTGTCACATTGTTTTCTTATTAAAAGTAACAAAATTATTATTTTTTAAATTAATAAAAATTACATATAATCAAGGATTTAAGATTCTAGAAATGGCAGTGGGGAAGTCAGACAAAAGAAGTAGGAGACTTGGAAAGGAAGAGGTAGAAACTTAAAACATAAAACAAAGTGAAGAAAACAGGATCTTGAAAGTAGAGATTAGGAAGTATGATAACAAGAGCACTGCCGAACTGAGATGCCAACACATGTGCCATGACAACGAGAAAAAACAGTTTAAACTTAGGGAATGACTGATGAAAAGGCTTGGAAGCCAGGTCACACAACAGATCTTAATGCTTTACCCAAAAGAAATACATTTTAAACAGTGGTTTTTTAAAAAATAAAATAAAATAAAATAATAAACAGTGGTTTTTGAAGGTCTGAAGTGAAGGCATAGGAATGCAGACCAACAAAATGCAAGTGGATGTGACTGTTACAATGTCCAAGTGGGAATAAGGGCAAAGCATGTGCAGGAGGCAAGACTGCCTTAAATGATAAAATTCCATGTGCTTATGAATATCTATGCATGAAAAGTCACCAACATTCATTCTACAGATGGTATAGGACAGTGGGGTCAAACCTATGGCACACATGCTACAGTGGGCTGTGGTATCACTAAAAGCTCTAAGAGTCTTAGCATCATTGCTATAGGATGGAGATGACAGACAGACAGACAGGCAAACAGAGATCATAAATGGCCAGAAATACACTCATGACGGAATGGATCCACACTAGCAATAGTTCTGTTTTACCTCTTAAATCTACGGTAGACGAATAAGTGAAGATATTAAGACCCTAAAAAATCCAGGCATGGAGACACATTCCTATACTCCTAGCATGCTGGGAGGCTGAGAAAGAGAAGGGAAAGGTCAAGGCCAGCCTGGAAAGCCAAGCAACTTAGTGAGATGGTATCTCAAAATTTAAAAAAGAAAGACAACAAATATAATTAATAAAATAGAGCTAATTGATCATTTTCAATTTGAAACAAGGACTAAAACTGCTTTTTCAACATTGACGGAATAGTCATAAAAAAACTCAGTATAAAAAAGCTTCATAAAATTCTGAGGTGACTGTGCTGAACTGACTACCATTGCACTAGAAAGTAATTTATTTTTAAAAATATTTTTAAAAATATTTTACTTAGCTATTTGGTATAGCATCTCACCACACAATTCAGATTCACAGCAACCCCCGTGTCTCAGCCTCCTCCATGCTGGGATTAGAGCCAGTTTCAGGCCAGCACAGCACACCAGGAGTTCTGGGGCTAGCGCAGCATGCAGAACTGGGCATTGAATCCAGGTCCTTGCACTTGCGAGGCAGGCACTTAGAGTACCAAGTTATCTGACCAGCCTAGAAAATAATTTAAAACAAAGAAAAAAGTTTTTATTTATTTTTTCTAATTTAACAATGGTTATATTACATGTTTTCATCATTGGATCAGTTCAGATTAATAGATACAGGTATATAAGATTGATCAAACAAATAATATTAACACTTTCAATAAGCATTACTTTGAGACAGGGTCTCACTATGCAGTTGAGGCTGGCCTTGAGCTCACTTTTGTAGCCCAGGCTGGTCTCGAACTCGCACTGATCCTCCTGCCTCAGCCTCCCGAGTGCTGGGATTACAGGCGTGCGC
>PVJA010037251.1:0-20529 GCA_004027025.1 Myocastor coypus
TTTTTTGTGGTACCAGGGATTGAACTCAGAACCTTGTGCTTGCCAGGCAAGCACTTATTCCACTGAGCTATCTCCCTGCCCCCCCCCCCCCCCCCCCAGTACCACATTCTGCACCAGCCCTACCGCCAGGGTGGGCTGAGCCAGCCACATACACACACATACAAAATAAAAATAATCCAAATGATCCCCAAAGAAACAAAAAAACTCAAAAAGAAGTCATAGTCTGATTTCAGGGACCTTAAGTGTAGTACACAAGACAGTAGAGAGACTACTCACACAGTTTACTTAGTGGTGCAAATCATTTTATTATGTAGTGCTTTCTGAAAAGAAACTTGAGATTGTCTACTGGCTCACAGGTGTGGGGAGTTTGTGGTTCCTCTGTTTTGTTTTTTGGTATCTCAGATGGCTTGGGCTTTCCCTAGAGAGGTACATTAATTATCTCTTATACCTTCATGACAGAATGGTTAATAAGGTTATGATTTCTTGTATTAGGTGATGCTTTTGATAGCTTGAGTATTGCATGGGCCTGACATGTACCAGTAACTCTGTTTCCAAAAACTCAATAATTTGTTTTAACTCCAAGCTAGCTCCTGTTACTGCTGCTTCTTCCTCCTCCTCTTTCTCTTCCTCCTTCTCTTCTTCCTCTTCTTCTTTCTCTTCCTCCTTCTCTTCTTCCTCCTCCTTCCTTCTTCTTTCTTTGTCCTTTGTCCTTTGTGAGGATATAGATTAGAGTCCGTTAGCTAAATTACTACTGCAGTAGCTTTAACAATTTTCCCTGGGGTGCCATTATAGCTTTTTTTTTTTGTTTTTTTGGTCTTGAGAGAGGGTTTCCCTATGTAGTTTAGGCTGATCTTGAACTCATTTTGTGGCCCAGGTTGGCCTTGAAGCCTCCTAAGTGCTGCGATTACAGGTGTGAACCACCACACCTGGCCATCACAGCATGTTTAAGGATTTACTTCTGGCAGAGACATCAGGCTTCATGGTATCAGTCTGGCTGGGTCCCTAGCAAATTCTAATATCAGAGTGGTCCTTAGAAGAGTATGTATATTTTTAATTATTAGTGTGGGACATTCCAGTGTTACCATAAAGGCATCTTGGAGGAGATCTTCCAAAATGTCAGTTCAGAGTAGGGGTAAAGAAAGCTGTCCATTTAATTCCCTCAAGGTCCACAACAGTTTTTGAAGAGAGTGAAAGCTCACTCCAATAAGAAATAAGAGCTGAGGCCAGGTGTTGTGGTGTATGCATGCAATTTCAATATGTAGCAGCCTGAGGCAGGAGGATTGCTTCGAATTTGAGGCCAGCCTGGGCTACATAGCAAGACCCTGACTCAAAAAACAAAGACCCAAAACCCGGTTAAAATTGAACAAGTTGCCTCAGTATTGTAGGAAAGTATAATTTGTCTGCTATATCTAGAGGACCAGGAGGCCCTTCTGACCATTTTTCTTGTTTGCTGACCATTTTTCTTGTTTGATACAGTAAAAATATAATTGAACTATGGCATTATATTTTAGGCTGTTGAAGAGTTTCTACATCTTCCCATGTGGATACGTAGGACTTTTTTTTTTTTTTTTTTTCCACAGTATTATAAGATGATCTTGAAGGATCTTAGGATGGAATTTTTCCCAATGGTTGAGGAAGGACTTGAATAGATAGGGCATTTCCCATGAGGTCTGTGGATAGGAAAGGTAGAAACTAGGTCTTCTCCTGAGCTTTTAGGCATGTCCTGGTTAAGCTGAGTTCCTTAGGTCTTCTCCTGAGCTTTAGGGCATGTCTTGGTTAAGCTGAGTTCCTTGGGATTAGGTCATAGAAGCCATATAGAGAGAGCCTTTTCCTGGGTTAGTTTCATGTGTAAACCTCACAGAGCATCCTCTAGATTTTTTTTATGACCTTTTTCATTTGTATCACAGTGTTCCTTGAGAAAGCTGAAATCCCTGGGGCTATATGCCTTGTAAGCTTAGCATCTCTCCTATGTTTGTAGAGCCCACAATTTGGAATTGGTTTTGAAACCAGTTATTACCATCAAGAAGTCAACTGATAAAAATGCTGGAGAGGCTGTGGGGAAAAGGAACCCTTCTTCACTGTAAGTGACAGTGTAGACTACAACCACTGTGGAAGTCTTTGTGGAGATTGCTCAAAAAAAAAAAAAGAGGATGGAGCCAGATGTGGCTCATACTTGTAATCCCAGCACTTGGGAGGCTAAGGCAGCAAGTTTGAGACCAGTCTGAGCTACAAAATGAATTCAAGGCCAGCCTGATAATATATAATGTTGGACCCTGGCTCAAAGAGACAAAAAACAAAGCAAAGAAACCTATTCCCCCCAAAACAAAACAAAACAAAACAAAACACCTTAACCTAGGACTAGACGTTCCATTTTCCCTATTCCACTTAGTTATCTTCCTGAAAGAATTGAAAGCATACCACAGCAATGTGTATACATCTGTGTTTACCCATCAACTGGTTAATGGATAAAGAAGATGTGGCTTTTTATGCCGTGGAGTGCTACTCTGCCATAAAGAAGGATGAGCTTGAGACATTTCTAGGTAAATGGATGCACCTTGAGGTTATACTCTTAAGTGAATTAACTTGGACACAAAGTATAAATCTTGTGTTGTTTCTCTGGTGTGAGAAACAGTGTAAATAAGGACCACAATATATAACAAGCATTGCAAAATAGGAAGAAAAGGTTCAAGTCGGGAGGGAAGAGGGGGGAGGAGGAAAGAAAAAGGAAAAGTAAAAACAAATGAGAAAAGAAGGAAAAAAATGAAAACAAAGCTTTTGTAAATCGGAAGGGGATGAAGGGTTGAAGGGGGTAGGGGAATGGCAATAAAAAGAACCAAGTTATGTCATGCACAGGTGTATGATGAATGTGATTGTTAGGCACATCTATTATCTTGTTTCGGAAAAGGTAGCAACTGCTTTGCTATACAGAATCTCAGAACTCTGAGGAACTCCTCAGAGATACCATTCTTTGTCCCTGTGGTGGAGGAATGGGCATTTCCACAGATGATGTTCTACTCATGCTTAAAATTGGAAATAAGGCTCAGGCCACAAAGTCCCAAGTGAAGTACTATGTTTGATTTTTTTTTTTTTTTTTTTTTTTTCTTTTTTGGTACTGAGAATTGAACTGAGAACCTTGTGCTTGACACCAGACACTTAGGCTGTTGTGCTGTCTCCCCAGATAAGTAAAGTACTAAATCTGCAAACACAGGTTACATATTCTTTCAGATAGAGGAATAAATATAAAGCCACAGTTATAATGAAAACAAAACAGTGAAAAGGAGAGCAAACTAAGGAGAGCAAACTAATATTAGCAAACGTCACAAAGTGACAGCTCTAGTTGAGCTTTATGGCACAGAGAGGATCATGTCAGCTGGAGCTGGCTTGACTCCTTTGCACCTAGTGGCTAGCTAGTGGAGGTAGTCTTGGGGGTGGTGAGGGATGGCAGAAATTTAAAAATGGACAAAATTTTCACTTCTTTTTTTTTTTTTTTTGTCTTTTTGAGACAGGGTCTTGCTATGCAGTTGAGGCTGACCTTGAGCTCACTTAAAATTTTCACTTCTGTGGGGGGAAACCACTGTACCTCTTAACCCTGTTGTTGAGGTACCCAGAACCAACAACCTAACAGATGGAACACTATACTAGAAAGCCTGAGGGGGAGAAGAGATCAGAAAAGAAAGAAGCTAAAACCTGTGGGGAGCAAGGACTCTCAGTTGTGAGCCCATGACCCACGGGCAAGCACAAACACTCTTGGTGCTAAACAAAGAGCTACTCAAGTCCAGGACAGGTTACGAAGTACTCCAGAGAAGACAATTCTGATGGTTCATGTCTTCTGGCTCCTTGCTGTGGCTGGCTATGTTTCTGGCAGTGGCCTTCTCCACTCTGTGTTGCTCCCTGCTTAGCTTAGGTTTATTACCACTGAGGCCTCTGTCTTAGCCTCTAAGATAAATTATCCTCCTTGTGTGGATCAGCATCAAAATATAAGCCAAACAGATTGGCAGGGCTCTGCCTGTCTCCCATAAAGGCAGAAATCTTGCCTTACAGCCCAGACACAGTTGCCCATTTATCTAGCATGCCCAAGAAGTGTCTTGGTCGCTTGTGAAAAGGTAACTAGAGGAAAAATGGATTTACTCACCTTTTTTGGCTAAGTTGCTTGTTATCTTCTGCAGAAGTCTTGAAAGGACTTGATGCCTCCGATGGCTGTTAAGTTCTCTTGACTAGTGTGTGATAAAGGCCCTTGGCACATTGTCCTTTGAGGCCTCTTGATGTTGCAGTTGGGTGAGCCAGTAATAGTCAAGGGTCTTGGGTATGACTAGGGAAGAGCTGCAAGCACATACCCAGTAGTATGTGGTTAGTAGCTACATTTATTAAAGATTACAGGGGCTGATTATAGTGCGCACCTGTAACCCCAGCACTTTCTTGGGAATCTGAGGCAAGACGGTCACCAAGAGTTTAAGGGTAGGCCGGGCTACACAGTAAGTCCATGGCCAATGTAAACTACATAGTAAGATTCTTGTCTTAAAAAAACAAACAAAAAAAACAAAAACAAACAAACAAACAAAAAAAAACCAGAAAAGCCCCCAAGGTCATGGAAAGTTGTGTTCATGGCCTGGGGTGACAGAAAAAGTACTGTATACCTGTTAAAGTTAGCAGCAACAGGAAAACAAGAAAAATGGTTAAGGACGCAGCCAGACACTTCTGCTTTTGGTGCCTCCCACTGAATGTCCTTTGGCACCAATGTCAGGGCAATAATGGTGGACCTGTGGTACACGTACTGCTCCTGGCTGTATCACTGAAAGCTCTACTACAGTGTTCGCTTTTGTTTCTGTATTTAGGGCAGGGTTTACAGGGTCTCACTATGTAGATCAGACTCTTAGTGATTTCTCCTGTTTTCAGCCTCTCATGTTGGGATTATAGGCGCACGTCACCATGCTCAGTCTCAATAGCTATCTCAGCATGCCCTTGGCCATTATGGCACTCTGGGGATTGAACCCAGGCTGCTGTGCTCTGCTAAAGCAGAGTGCTTGCTTTTTAAAATGTTTTTATTGAGTATTCAGTCTTAATTGCAGTGTTGGTACTTTATATATATATATATATATATATATATATATATATATATATATATATATATTTATTTTTTTGGTGGAATTGGGGATCAAACTCAGAATCTTGCACTTGCCAGGCAGGCACTTGTGCCCCTGAGCTATCTCCCAAGCTCCTGTATTGGTACTTTATAATAAATAGGTGGTGTTTGTTTGTAGTTTGGGCATTTAATCTCCAACAGAAGTTTTGCCATCACTATCCAAGGCTTTTGTTACTTTATTTTCTACCTCTCTTGAATAATGGAAACAGGAATAACTCTTGAGAACTGTTTAGAGTTAATTGGAAGGAAGGAAGGGAATGACTTCACTCAGTTCCTTTGTTTCTAACTGTATTACTACCATGTTTTCTCACTACAGCTAGAGCAGGTATGATTATGGAGTGGGAAGACCCTGATGTTCAGTTTGAGGCTGGGAGGAGGTTGAGGTGCACGTGGGAAATGTAATTGGAGTTATATATGATTCTGATAGTTAAAAGATTAGGTCTGGATGTACAGATTAGAAATTTTCATTGTACAGGTGATTTTGAGCTGGTGAGGGTAGGGAGATTTGCGTTAGAAGAATTACCCAAGGATGATACTGGGTTTGAGGGTTCTTTTATTTAATTTTTTGTATTTGGTACAGGGTCAAAGTTTGAAGGTTCTTGAGATAATACAAAGAATCTATCCTACCCTTGTGTAATAAGTTTGCAGGTTCACTGACTGCTGTTTCAGAAAAAGAATTTTTAGGACATGTCAGTAAAAGGCCTCAGAATTGTTTATTAGAGATCTTAGGATGTACCGACTTGACTTGGGCTCTCAGAGAAGTGAGATATATCATAAGCCTTGGTTAGGTATATTTAAGAGGGTGTCTTCAAGATAGTTGATTTAGGATATGTATTTATAGTGTCTGTAAGGTTAAAATGCAAGCCATTTAGTTGTGCTTGAAATTGAAATGTGCTGCTCACCAATGATGCTGCCTCCTTGGGGGCAATTTTTACAGAAAAGTTTACAGGTGAAAAGGACAGGTCCAGAACCTCAATATCAATTGCCTTGCCTCATTTGTGTGTACTTTTTATTTCTTTGATCCTACGTTAGGTCTATGTAAAACTAATATAGGGATAAAAAGGTAACTCAAGATCAGAAACATTTAAGGGAGGAATGAATGAAGAAAGAACAGGACAGAGTGTGATGTAAAGAAACCAAGGTAGCTGGGCGTGGTGGCTCATGCCTGTAATCCCAGCACTTGGGAGGATGAGGCAGGAGGATTGGTGCGAGTTCGAGACCAGCCTGGGCTACAAAAGTGAGCGCAGGACCAGCCTCAACTGCATAGCGAGACCCTGTCTCAAAAAGACAAAAAAAAAAAAAAAAAAAAAAAGAAACCAAGGTAGAATAGTGTCAGAAAGTTGGGGATGCTTAAGGTAGTGCATTATATTCATATATGGAAGTTACAAAGACATGGAGAGGAAAAACAAGTCATTATAGAAAGGAGAGAGGAGAGACAATGAGACAGTAGAAAACAGCTTCCTTCCTTCCTTCCTTCCTTCCTTGTTCTTTTTTCTCTCCCTCTCTTCCCTGTGATGTAGGACCAGGACTTTACCCTCCTGGGACCATCTTCTGCATACCTTGCCATTTTATCTGGGCTGAAGAGGGGAGAGAATGGAGTTTATGCTCCACTGTGAGGAAATTGGAGAAGTTGCTTGTGACATTTTAAAATTCTGATGGCATGGGACTGCAGATATAGTTCAGTGGTAGAGTGCTTGCCTGGCATGCATGAGGTCATGGGTTTGGTCCCCAACACTATGAAAAAAATATTCTGATGGAATGATTATCTCCCGAGACTCTCAGTTTCTGAATTAGAGCCATTAATAGTCATGATATTCTGAGAAATACATTGTTAAATGATTTTGTTGTGAGAAAATCAAAATGTACTTATGTTAAGGTAAGATATGACAGATACCAGCCAGTATCATCTTATGGTAACAGCCTTGTATATTGACTGACCAAAATGCCACTATGTGGCCCATGACTGTGTTGCTTTGTCTTTTGTTGCTTTTATTTATTGATTTATTTATTTTGCCTCCCATTTTTAAAATTATTTATTTATTTTTTGTGGTGCCAGTGATTGAACTCAGGACCTTGCACTTATCAGGCAGGCGCTTATGCTGCTGAGTTATATTATAGCCCTGGCCCCAGCCTCCCATTTTTTAAAGCAGACCTTTTAATAGAGAAATAAATGTGATTGTGTTTTACACATGGGAAAACCTAACATGTGTCCTAAAATGATAGACATAAACTAAATGTTAGTTTTTGTTATCATTTGAAGAATTTCACATGACTGCTCATTTATTTTAAATATAATTCCGATTACTAAAGTACTGTTGATTTCCAACACTAGTATATAATATGTTGCCAGATAGTTCAGATTAATAAGGGAAAGGAATTTTTACTCCATGAAGTACAATAGTCCTGAAAAAAAAACTTTTTTTTTTGAGACAGGGTCCTGTTCAGTAGTTTCAGCTGGCCTTGAACTCACTTTGAAGCCCAGGCTGGCCTCAAATCCACAGTATTCCTGTTGACTTAGTCTCCTGAGTGCTGGCATTACAGGTGTGCACCACTGTGCTCAGCATTCCTGGAAAGAATTTCATAACATTTACTAGGCAAACATTGCAGTTTCTGAGTCTGGTGAGCAATTGCTATTTCTAACTTGGAGGAAAAATTGAGATTTTTTTCCTTAATGTGCGAAGTCTACTTCCTGTCCTGTTTCTTGTTTACCTTAGGGCTATCTTTACTGGTTTGCTTATGTAGAAATGAGATTGCCAGTGTTTTCATGTTTTTAAAGATTTTTAATCTGTTTGAGTTTGACCAGAGTATATTGCCACTGTAAAATTTTAGTTTTGACTATTTGGTTTCCTTGGATACCATTTTCTGTGAAGTAACATTGATAAAATAAATAATATTTTGAGAAAAATATATGTGTATGCATATATAGATACACATATATAATTAAATTTATTCATGTATTTATTTGGTACAGGGCCTCACTACGCAGCTCAGACTTATAGTGATCCTCCAGTCTTAGCCTCTCCAGTGTTGGGATTACAGGCATGCATCACCATGACCAGTTCTGTGGCCAGCACAGTGTGCTTGGGCTTCCATGGCCCACACTGCATGTGGTACTGGGGATTGAACCAGGGTCCTTGTGCTTGTCAAGCAGGCGCTTAGACTACCCTATCTCCCCAGCCTGGGAAAATAATATTTAATGTTACTTAAGGCAGTTCTTTGTAAGAATCATAGCAGGAAGTCTTAAAACCTAGTTTCTATATCTAGATGGTACTTTGAGGGTTTTTTTTTTTTTTTTTTTTTTTTTGTATTTAGGACAGGGTCTACAGGGTCTCACTACATAGATCTTTGCACTTTGAGTGATCTGCCTGTGTTCAGCCTCTCAAGAGCTGGGATGACAGGCTGGCATGCCACCACACCCAGTCTCAATCGCAGTCTCAGCACACCCCTGGAGTGTGGCCGCTGCACTCTGCCTAAGTCAGCAGTTCTCAACCTGCTGGTCACGACCCTGGTGGGGGTCTAACAACCAAAACACAGGGGTCGCCTGAAGCCATTGGAAAATACATATTTAAACCCATGCTATGCCATGGCAAAATGTTATTTATTGGAATTAGTAATAAATATTTCTCAACATATAATTAAATATTGTTTTCGTGATTAATCACTATGTTTAAATTGTTTGATTTGTAGCAATGAGAATACATAATGCATATCAGGTACTTATATTCTGGATCATAACTGTAGCAAAATTACAGTTTTGAAGTAGTCACCAAAATTATTTTTTGGTTTGGGGTCACTGCAACATGAGGAACTGTATTGCGGGGTCACTGCATTAGAAAGGTTGAGAACCCCTGGCCTAAGTTGTACTTGAGTAGTTATGCAAGTATGTCCTGGTAAACCTGCTACAAGTTGAAAATACTGTAAGTCAGAACTGCATTGAATACACCCAGCCTAGTAAACATCATAGCTCAGTAAAACAATGTACTTGAGAGTTTTGAATGTTTACTGTCACAGTTAGGTGGTTAACTAGAAGCTGTGCCTTATTGCTGCTGCTCAGCTTCTCCCAGCTACCTAGGAAAAGATTGCAATGGGAATTATGGTTTATACTGAATGTATATGGATAGCATTTCCACCATTGTAATTTTGATAGCTGGGCTTAGTGTTGCATTCCTAAGATCCCAACTATTCAGGAGGCTGGGGTACCAGAAATGTTTGAGCCCAGCAGTTCCAGGCCAGTCTGGGCAACATGGTGAAAACCCCTGTCTCTTTGAAAAAAAAGAAAAGGAGCCAGGCCTGGTGGCTCACAGTAATTTGAGCACTCAGAATGCTGAGACAGGAGGATCACAACATTCAAGGCCATCCTGGGCTACAAAGTGAGATCCTGTCTCAAAAAGGAGCAAGCAAGCAAGCAAAGAGTACAATACAAAAACTCTAACCCCCCAAAATAAAGAATAACCCAAGGAAAAAAAAAAAAAAAAGAAAAGTAAAAAACTAAAAATGAAAAAAAAATTGAAAGTTGATTATCTGAATTGAACCATCCTTGTATGGACTTATTTTTGAGAGAAATGTGGAAGGTATATATCTGTAGTATGTATTTTAAAAATTCTTTTTTTCTTTCTTTCCTTTTTTGGGGGGGGGAGGGGTCTATAGGGTGTTCAGGGTCTCACTACTAGATTGGACTCTTAGTGAACCACATGTTTATAGCATCCCAAGAGCTGGGATTATAGGTGCACATCACCATGTCCAATCTCACTAGCTGTCTCAGAGTGCCCTGGGGATGGGGCTGGCCTGGGGATTGAACCCCTGCTGAGCTATTTGGCTGGCCCTTAAAAATTCATTTTAATTATTCTTACAGAGTAAAAACATCTGTCTCCCTCCTTCCCTCCCTCCTTCCCTGCTTCCCTTTTATGGCTGCCTCAGCCTGCCCTGGGGGCGGGGCTGACACAGCATGTGGTGTTGGGATCAAACCATGGTCCCTGCTATTGCCTAAGCAGGCGCTTTACACCACTGAGCTATTTCACTGTCCCAAGAGTAAAGGCATTTTCTTGTGTAAGAATTTTAACTGTTATAGGAGTTTTAGGAAAAATGTTTATAGTTTTAGTGTTTCCATGTTGGATTTTTATATATATTAATGGATCTTTATACATATCTTGAATATATTTCTGACCTAGTTTTTGACTTATGTGGACAATTTGTTTAGGGTTGATTTTTGGTGTACTATTTTGTCATAAATGAGTGTATTAGTTTTTCTTTATGGTTTTTGCTTTTTAGTTAAGAAGTCTTACTCTAACTCAAGTTTACAAGGACATTATCTAACATGTTCTGTCCTCTCTGTTTCTTTTTCTTTCTTTCTGAGACAGAGTCTCACTATGCAATGCAGGCTAGCCTTGAGCAGTCTTTGTAGCCTGGGCTAATCTTAAACTCCCAATGATCCTCCTGCCATAGCTTTCAAGTGCTGGGATTATAGAAGTGTGCCACCATGCCCAGCCTTCTTTCTTAGTACTTTTAATATTTAAAGTAATTACATCCTTTTTTTTTTTTTTGTAGTACCAGGGATTGAACTCAGGACCTTGCGCTTGCCAGGCAAGCCCTTATTCCACAGAGCTGTCTCCCTAGCCCCCAATAATTATATCATTAAATTAAGTTTATTGTTTCAGTTTAGATATACATAATGATCACATTCATCATAGGGAAATTGCACCTATACATGATATAACTTGAGTTCGCTTTTCAGAAGATATATATGTACATATACACATATACACATTTATTTATTTATTTATTTATTTATTTATTTATTTATTTATTTATTTATTTATTTATTTATTTATTTTCTTGACTAGGAGTCCAACTCAGGACCTGGTGCTTGCCAAGCAAGTGCTTTCCCCAGCCCGAAAAGTATATCATTAATTACATGAAATTTACCTCAGTGTGTCATCTGAAGTATTTTTTTGCTAAAAATACTAATTGTTCAGATTGCATTTATTAGATGATTTTTCTGTTTGAAATTTAACTTGCTGCATATATTGAATTCATATAATTTAGGCTCTATTACTTGAGTAGGACTGTAGTTTTAGCTGTTATAGTTTTACAAGTCCAAAATTCTTTGTGAGAAATTCTGGTAGATGTGGATGGAATTTTAAAAAAAATTATTTTTTTTAACTCAGAATCTTGTCAGTTTATACTTTGTGGGTGCTGTACAGTATCCTATAATCAGATATTTTGTTCTCCATAAAATGTATGAAGCATCACACTAAATAATTACGTGAAACTGTGGCTTCCTATCAGGTCAGGTCAAGTTTTGCTGCTGAATATCCTCCTGCCTCAGCCTTCTGAGTGCTACAGTTATAGGTGTGTGCCACCAGGCCTGGCTCCTTTTTTAGTTTTGTTGCTATTGTGAATGGAATTTAAAGTTTTTAAAATTAAAAACTACACTTTCTAATTGTTATTACCAAAGTATGTGAAATATTAAAATTTATACATTGAGCTTGTTTCTGGTCAGTGTGTCCAGTTCTGTTACTAGTCGTTTTTTTGTGGGACTGGGGATTGGTCTGTTACAGTGGTTCTCAACCTTTCTAATGCCGTGACCCCATAATACAGTTCCTCATGTTGCAGTGACCCCAAACCAAAAAATAATTTTGGTAGCTACTTCAAAACTGTAATTTTGCTACAGTTATGATTTGGAATGTAAATACCTGATATGCATTATGTATTCTCATTGCTACAAATCAAACATAATTTAAACAGTGATTAATCACAAAAACAATATTTAATTGTATGTTGAGAAATATTTATTACTAATTCCAATAAATAACATTTCACCATGGCATAGCATGGGTTTAAATATCTATTTTCTGATGGCTTTAGGCAACCCCTGTGTTTTGGTCATTAGAGCCCTGCCGGGGTTGCGACCCACAGGTTGAGAACTGCTGTGTTACTAGTCTTGATAATGTGTTAGTTGATAGTGACAGGATTATAGTTTGAAAATCATATATTCAGATGTTGAATTTTATCTCTTCCTTGTCATTTATTAATACTGTTTTCTTTTCCACTTCCATAATATGTTTTTACTGTCCAACTTTATGATATGTAAAATTTTTGTGTAGTATTTTATATTAAATGTTCATAGTGGTATTTCCTCTGAAACACACTGTACACTAAATATTTCTTGAATCTATGTGTAAATGGATGACAAAAGGGAGATCGTTCTCAAATTAGGGATAATGGAATGTTTTTAAGAAGGGAAATATTTATGATTATATGATCTTTTCATTACAGATATGGTGTAAGATATTTCTTCAAGACTGGACCTGGTGACCTGTTACTTCTGGTAGCTTTAAGCTGACTTACGGACCAAGAGAAACCTCAGAATTCCATTTTTGTTTCTGTATACACTTTTCTTGGCACCTAAGTTCACCTTGCAACAATGTATGGGAGTGCTCGCTCAGTTGGAAAGGTGGAGCCAAGCAACCAGAGCCCTGGGCGTTCACCCAGGCTTCCACGCTCTCCTCGCTTAGGTCATCGTCGGACCAATAGTACAGGAGGGAGTTCTGGAAGCAGTGTTGGAGGTGGCAGTGGCAAAACCCTTTCAATGGAAAATATACAATCCCTAAATGCTGCCTATGCTACATCTGGCCCTATGTACCTAAGTGACCATGAAAATGTAGGTTCAGAAACACCTAAAAGCACCATGACACTTGGCCGTTCTGGGGGACATCTGCCTTATGGTGTTAGGATGACTGCTATGGGCAGTAGCCCCAATATAGCCAGTAGTGGAGTTGCTAGTGATACCATAGCATTTGGAGAACATCACCTCCCTCCTGTGAGTTTGGCATCCACTGTACCTCACTCTCTTCGTCAGGCAAGAGATAATACCATCATGGATTTGCAGACACAGCTGAAGGAGGTTTTAAGGGAGAATGATCTCTTGCGGAAGGATGTAGAAGTAAAGGAGAGTAAATTGAGTTCTTCAATGAATAGCATCAAGACCTTTTGGAGCCCAGAGCTAAAGAAAGAACGAGCCTTGAGAAAAGATGAAGCTTCCAAAATCACCATTTGGAAGGAACAGTATAGAGTTGTGCAGGAAGAAAACCAGGTTAGTTTTATATGTCGTATACATTATTGGCAGAATTTCCGTATATAAAAAAATGAATTGTTCTTTTTCTTTTCACACTTAGTTTTTTTTTACTTTTCCTCACCCTATTTATTTTAGTGTTGTCTATCCTCAGTATCTCAGCCTGTTCCAGATTTAGTGTGAGGCCCTGTTTTTTTTTTTTTTTTTTAATTGGGAGCCATATCTACGTGCTGTCTGTTATTCTTATTTGTTTTTCCTGGCTTCTCTTTTCTATTCCTGTATTTTCTTTTAGCATATTCTTTTTTTTTTTTTTTTTCAAATTCTTATATGAGTACAGTTTTGCCATGTAATTCTAACATTCATCTCAAAAATTATTTTGATTGTATACTCCTAAGTATAAGGTGTGCCATCAAGATTTGTTATAATCAGTGTCAAAAAACTCAGCTTTACCAAAGAAACTCCAGTATGCTATCAACCCAGAATAATTATTACTTTATAAAAACTAATATTGTTGTTATCAGATGCTAACAGTTACTTTTTTTGTTGACATTCATCAAAATTTTACTTCTGCATGCTTATGTGCTTTTTGTTGTTCTTTAGTTCTTTAAGATGGGGGAATGACTACTTGGAATGGTGGTTGCTTTGAGAAAGTACAATTTGTAGTCATTATGATTACAGAGTACTTCAGTTTAAGCGAAGCAGAATCTTAGTGATTTTACAAAATATTCATTTATTACTTTTCACTCTTCCAGGTGATGATTGATGTCTGGTGACAGCTATGTCATACTCAGTGGTGATATATGACTGCAAAGATGTGAGCAAGTCATGTTAAGCCTATAACAGTTAAACATCCTTTTTGTTTGAAAGACTTTTAGAGTATATCATAAAGTTGAAAGGTCGAATTATTTGCCTTTTTTGTTTTCTTAAAAAATTATCTTGTACCCAGTCAGAAGTATTACTGGATCACTCCTGTAATCCTAGCCCTTTGGTAGGCTGAGACAGGAAGATAACAATTAGAGCTTGAGCAACTTACTGATTTAGCAAGACTCTATTTCAAAATAAATACAATTTAAAAAGAAGCAGGAATATGGTTTAGTAAAAAGGCCCTAGGATGAATCCCTCTAGTACTTAAAAAAGAAAGTAAAAGAAAGAAAAAAGGAAAGTGTGTTACACCCTTAAAGGAGAATTTTAAAGTAGCTACCACATTGTTGGTATTGTACTTTATTTTTAGGTTAGGTAAATAAGAATTATATAGAAGGTAATAAAGTTATTTAAATTTCCGCAGTATTATTGAATGATACTAAGAAGAGAAGGAGTTAGAAATGTTCTGTGTCAAGGGTCAAGGGTCTGGGGAAATAGCTCAGCTGCCTAAGTGCCTGCCTGATAAGTAAAAGGTCCAGAGTTTGATTCTGGTACTACCAAAAAAAAAAAAAAAAAAAAAAAAAAACAATTGCATGGGCTGGCCAGTAGCTCATCAGATTAAAGTGCCTGCTCAGGCAGATGCAGGGACCAGTTTGTACTAGCCCCATTCCTGGGGTGCACTTAGATGGCAACTAATACTGAGTGAGGTGGCACCTCCTATAATCCCAGAGCTTGGGAGGCTGAAAGCAGGAGAATCACTGTGAGTCTCATCTGTATAGTGAGACCCTGTAGACCCTGTACTAAATACATTAAAAAAAAGAAAAAAACAGAGGGCCGGCCAAATAACTTAGCGAATTAAAGCATCTGCAAGCAGGCACAGGAGCAGGTTTGATCCCTGGGCCTACCATGCTGGCCTTTGCCTGGGTTGCACTGAGATGGCAGTTGAGACTGGGTATGGTGGCATGCCTGTAGTCCCAGCTCTTGGGAAGCTGTAAACAAGTGGACATAAGGAGTCTGATCTAGTAGTGACTAGTAGTGAGACACTGAACCCCTGCAGATTCTGCCCTTAAAAAAAAAAAAAAAAAGAAAGAAAGAAATAATCTGTGTCAAAAGAAACAAAAGAGGGGCCAGTGAGATGGCTCAGTGGTCTAAAGTGCCTGCCTACGTAAGCTTACGCAACTGCAAAAACTGCAGTTCAATCCCCTGCACCACATGCTGCACCAGTTCTACCCTCATGACAGGCTGAGCTGGCCATAATAATAAAAAAGAAACAATCTGTTGATTGAGTATACTGTTACAGTTCTAAGGGCTGGCCAAATAGTTCAGTGGATTAAAGCACTTGCCCCCAGATTGCACTGAGCTGGCAATTGAGACTGGGTATGGTGGCACATGCCTGTAATCTCAGCTCTTGGAAGGCTGTAAACAGGCAGTTGACTAGTCCAATCTAGTAGTGAGACCCTGTAGACCTGTAAACCCTTCCCTAAAAAATACAAAAACAAACAAAAAAAGCAAAGTTTTAGTATTCAGATCCACTATTTGGCTATTTAAACATCTGTAGTTACATTGTGTTTTGCATTTTAAAGCTACTCTTACAGATATAAAAATTGCTTTTTTGGTGAGGGGATCATAAATATAAGATAGTAACATTTACTTTTCATGCTGTAATCATATTGGTGTATTGTTAACATTTTGATGTATTTCCTTCATGAATACAGTGTATTCATACATAACAAGTTTTACACAAGAGAAATATTACAGGTTCTATACTCTTTTTTAGCCAGAAACATTTCTCATATATGTTAAAGTCATTCAGTGTATATCTAAATCATTATAGTTAATGTGTTTGTGCTATTTCGTTTACTTTACATTAGGTTAATTTTTCAGTTAAAAAATTCAGTTTACTTGAAGTAACATTATGTAAATTGAGAGTTAAGCCTTGAATTATTCAAGTTAGTGATTTCAAATTAATTAGAAACTAATTTCTTTTTCAGATAACATAACCTCCAACTATGTTTTAGCTAGTGGTTAAATTTATCCCTTTTGAAAATTTCAGTGCTTTAATACACTTACATCTCTATAGAGATCCAGCCTTAAAAGTTAGAGAAAATGTCCTTTAAAATAATATTCCTGCCAAGCATGGTGGCACATGTCCATAATCTAGTGTTTGGAAGGCTGACAGAGAATTTGTGATAGTTTTATAGCATCAGTTTTGAGTTTAATTGCTTATTTATTATTTATATAATTTTGGAACTGGGCCTTGTACCTCACACATGCTAAGCAAGAGCTGTACCACTCAGTTACATGTCTAACTGCCTGAGAGGTGTTTGAGACTGGGCATGGTAGCGTATGCCTGTAATGCCAGTGCTTGGGAGACTGTGAACAGAATCATTTATGAGTCTGTTCTACATAGTGAGACCCTGTATACTGTGTAGACTCTTCCCTTAATACAGAAAAACAAAACAAAATACAATAATTAGCTTTTTTTTTTTTTTTTTTTGTGGACAGCTCATCCTACTCTGGGGTTGGGGCTGGCATGGCAAGTGGTGCCAGGGATCGAACCATGGTCCTTGCATGCCCCCTGAATGCTTACCTAAGCTTGCCTAAGCAGGTACTTTAGACTGCTGAACTATCTTGCTTGCCTTCACAAATAACATTCTTGTATACCAACTATAAATTATCTGAGAAAGAAATTGGAAAAATAGTTCCATTCACAGTAGGTGAAAGAAAAAATTATCTAAGAATTAACTGACTCAAAGAAGTGGAAGATCTCCGCAGTGAAAATTGCAGTGCTCTGAGAAAAATTGATAGAATATTAGAACATGCAAGGAAATCTCCTGCGTATATAAAATTAAAAAGACTTCTGCACAGCAAATGAAACAACCAACAGAATGAAGAGACAATATGCAAAGGGTAAAAATTTTTCCAGGTATTTCTTCCTTAGAGAACAAGTATCTAAAACCAGTGATGTCAAACTTTTGAATTTTAATAGTATAAGGAACCTGCTGTGGTGTTTGAGTCATTGGCTTACCAACATTGACCTAGAATATACAGTGAATTAAAGAAAGATCCTCCAAAGTAAAAGGACCGCTTCAAAAAAAATGGAG
The DNA here is from genome assembly GCA_004027025.1 of Myocastor coypus. NCBI lineage: Eukaryota > Metazoa > Chordata > Mammalia > Rodentia > Myocastoridae > Myocastor > Myocastor coypus. The sequence continues at coordinate 17,177 of PVJA010037251.1, forward strand.
AGGAATAAAATGAGTAGACACTTAACAGAAGAAACAGCCCAAATACCTAGTAGGTACATGGTTGATGTCTGTTGGGAGCAGCTGAAGCTGGAAATAGGTCATATGTGTGAGGGTAGGACAAGGCCACAGTGCCTAAAGCAGTCAGGCTACCTAAGTCTTGAGAAGAGCATGCTTCCTGGGCAGTTACAGTTAATAGTTGCTAGGCAACCTTGTGTCTTGTGATACTAACTTTGCAAAGATATAAATAAATGCTTCTAGTGTTGTTCAGAGCCTTTGCTCATCAGGTAAACAGGCCTCCACCTGGCCTCTGCTATTATCTCTTTATTTTCTAAGTCCCTGCACTGTTTTCTCTTGGGGACCACTTAGAGACCAATGAGTCCTTACAGGTATCTTTGACCATTAGAAACATGCAAATAAAAAATTTACTGATGTCTCATCCTACTTCAGAAAGAATGGCTATTGCCAAGAATTAAGAAAATAACAGGTGCTGACAAGATTGTGGGTGAGAAGGAATCCTTGTAATCTAGCACAACCCTGTTTAAATAAATGGGGATTCCTCAGACTAAAAATAGACATTCCATTAACCCTGACTCTGCTTCTTGTGGTTCTCTTCCTGAAGGAATTGACACATCATATTACAGTGATGCATGCATATCAATGGTTATAAAAGCATAACTCATAATAACTAAATCTTAGAATTGTTTTGTATCCCCATCAGCATATGAATGGGTAAAGAAAGGATATTATTTAGGTACTGTAGACTGTTCAGCCATAAAGATTATACAATTCTAGTCATTCATCAGAAAATGGGTTCACTTCAGATAATAATGCTAAGTGAAATAAATGTGACACAGGTTAAGTATTGTTTTTCATATATAAGAAAGCCAAAGTATGGGTAATGTAAACAGCAAAATACTTTTAAAAAGATGGATAATAGTAGATAGGCTTTGGTAAGATGTGGACTTCTTTGCCATCTAGGAATCAGTGGTTGTGGATGAAGAGAGAAAAGGGAAAATAAAAAGGATTACAGTGGTATATGTGTATATTCCAACTTCCATGATGAATGTATTTATTAGCTATTGTAAACATATACTAATAAAAACAATGTAAAGTACTAGTATAGGTTGAATTTTAATGATTTCGTATTATAAACATCAAGACAGGAAATGTTTGTATTCTTTAGTTATGTGATGAGATATCTGTAGAGCATGGGGCTTTGAAACTATTTGTATTCCTCAGATAATGGCTTTTCAATTATTTTTTTATTTTTTAAAGAATACACAGTAGTGGTAGAAAGAAATCAGCATGAGAAATGATACAAAATTTCATTAAAGAACGTAATAGGACCTCCAACATCACAAGCTTCACTGGTGGCCCACTGCAGTTGCAGAACATTTGACTGTGTATGCATCTGCTTCCTCTTAGTCCAAAGACAAGAATTTTCTTTTTTTTTTCTTTTTTTCTTCTTAGCAACATCAATAGGGAGGTGGGTCATGCCCATACACTGTGCTCTAAAGAACTATTGTGAGGACAATATGCAGTGTGTCAACATTTAAAAAAGAAAGGGGAAAAGAAAAAAGAAAAGTAATGTTTATTGAAAGTGTTAATGTTTAATTGTTTGATCAATCTTATATACCTATATCTATTAATCTAAACTGATCTGATGATGAAAATATGTAATATAACCAATGTTAAGTTTAAACAATAAAAATATTAAATCATGAAAAAAAAGAAAGTAATAGGAATTCAACAATGGTTGCTGTTTTGCACATTATCTTCAAATTAGTTGTTGAGCTTACTGCATATAAATGTGCAAGACTGATTTAAGGAAAAAAAATAACAGAATGTTGTAAAAAATTCAAAAGAAAAAACAAGTAAAAAGAAAAAAATTGTAAGCATTAACTAATCCTTTCATAAGATCAGCAGAAATTGGCAGTACAATGATACAAATTATCTTGTGTGTATACCTAAATATTTTTTCTCTTCTTTTGTCCTTTTCCTCATCCCAGTGTTTCCTTCCCATTGAATAAATTATTTCCCTTTCACTGTATTTATTGTACCTTTTAGATTTTATTTGAACATAGATACAATTCATAATAAAATATTAGCAAACAGTGCAGCAAATCATTAAGAAGATTACACATCATGACCATGTGGGATTCATCCCAGGAATGTAGGGATGGTTTAATATATGTAAATCCATAAATATAATATGCCACATTAACAGAGACAAAGACAAAAATCACATGATCATCTCAGGAGTCGCAGATAAAGCTTTTAACAAAGTCCAACACTCATTTCTGATAAAAATTTATAGAAAACTGTAATAGATGGTCTTTACTTCAGCTTAATAAAAGCCATGTCTTACAAACCAATGGCCATCATCATACTAAATGGACAAAAATTGAAACCCTTCCCATTAAAATCAGGAATCAGGGCCAGACAGATAGCTGAGTGGACAAAAGTGCCTGGCAGCTACCTGGGTTCGATACCCAAGACGGTGAGTGAGACTGGGTATGGTGTCGTGGGCCTGTAATCCCAGTGCTTGGGAGGCTGAACACAAGAGAATCACTATGGGTCCAATTTGAGCAGTGAGACCTAGTAGTAGACCCTGTACTAACTACAATAAATAAATAAAATCAGGAATGAGACAAGGATGCCTACTGTGATCCACTCCTGTTGAGTATAGTCCTGGAAACTTTAGCCAGAGCAATTAGACAAGAGAAATAAAAGGAATAATGATTGGAAAGGAAGAAGTGAAATTATAATTATTTGCAGGTGTCATGATACTGTACAGAGAAGACTCCAAGAACTACACTAAGAGATTTGTGTGCTTAATAACTAAATCCAACCTTTCAGCCGGAACCGCCATCTTCCAGTAATTTGTCAAAATTACTAACACAAAGGGCAAGAGGAGCCGGGCGTGGTGGCTCACGCCTGTAATCCCAGCACTCGGGAGGCTGAGTCAGGATTGGTGCGAGTCTACAGTGTTACCCAGCACACTGTTGGCATTGTTGTAAACAAGCAAGTTAAGGGCAAGATACTTGCCAAGAGGATTAATGTACGTATTGAGCATATTAAACATTCAAAAAGCCGTGATAGCTTCCTGAAACGTGTCAAGGAAAATGATCAGAAAAAGAAAGAAGCCAAAGACAAAGGTACTTGGGTTCAACTGAAGCGCCAGCCTGCCCCTCCCAGAGAAGCGCACTTTGTGAGGACCAATGGGAAGGAACCTGAGTTGTTGGAACCTATTCCCTATGAATTCATGGCATAAACTGGGATGTAGTTCTGCCATTCACCACCTAATTGACAGCTTAAGTGTTCTAGGTCCTGTATAAAAATAAAATTGCCCT
>PVJA010037252.1:0-20527 GCA_004027025.1 Myocastor coypus
CTTTCTTTTCTCTTTCTCCTTCGCAGCTTCCAGCATCCCTGTATGCTGCTGATGTCTTCAGATCCTCCATGTTGTTCTCATTGCTTTTCTCGGCTACGCCCCGCATGGGCGCTCGCTTTTCTCTCTGCTGTGTCTCCCTCCTCCTTGTGAAGGGAAACAGCGTTGCTGCATGCAACGGACCAACGAGTCTCAAGCCCAAACCCACATGAGAGAGGCAGGGAGGACCAGCGAGAACAGATTGCTGAGCGTGAGCTCAGAGACACCACTTGGGTAGTTCAGAAGTAGCGTCTGACGATTTCCATTTCTAACAAATTCCTATATATTATATTTTCTACCCCCCTACATATGCCAAAGTGCTGCCCCTTATGTGATTATATTTGGAAATGAGGCCTCTTTTCTATGTATTTGATACAGAGTCTCATAGCGCAGCTCAGACTCCTAGTGATCATCCTGTTTTCAGCCTCCCAAATACTGGATTTACGGGTGTGCACCACCACACCTGGTCTGGGAAATGAGGCTTCTAAAAAGGTAATTCCAGTGAAATTAGATTTTAAGGAAAAGAGCCAAACAATTGTGGATGGTGTCCTGTTACTTAGAGAGGATTAGGTCACAGACACACATGAGGACACAGGGAGAAGATAACCACCGACAGGCCAACGAGAGAGGTCTCTGGTGAAGCCAGCACGCCCAGAGCTCCAGCCTCCAGCACGGGGAGACATTCCTATTTTCTACGTTCCCCAGTCTGGTTCTCTGCTATGACATCCACAGCTGATTAACACCAGCAGCTGCTCCGCTGCTGGGCTGGGCGCTGTACTCGGAGAACTGCAAATTAGTGCAATTTCATCTCATCCACAGACCACTAAGGTTGATTCAGATTTTTCCATTTCTCAGGTTTAACAGCATCAACAACTGTGGCTTGAGGAACTGCTATACTGCCACCTGTGGGCCTGCCAGCCAGAGTAAGGTCCACTCTCTGTTCTCAAACGATGTAGCCAGACAAGGAGGGTGATAGCTGCCTTTGGGTGATGGTAGAGTGTGGCAGGCTGTGCCTTTCTTTGTGGTGAGTGTTGTGCTTCCAGAAAGCTAAGTGGTTCATCTCTAGGCAACAATAATATCCATCCTATGAGTTTACAGAGCTATCTTCAGGATTCAGGGAGGTGTTTAAATATGCAAGACATAAAATGTAAATTTTGAAGTGTCATGAAATATTAGCTATCAGAACTTGTTTAAATGAGCTTGGGGCATCTGGGTTTTTGAGTGTGGGCCATGTGTATCCTGCCCCTCGTAGAGAGTCCACCTTGCTGCTTCGCTGGATGCTGTATAGTAAGGGACTTGTTTACACACCAGAAACATTTTCCAGAGTTTCTGTAGCCCTGGATTTTTATCACAGTCACTTGCCTACCCATTGCTATAGAACTCTGATGTCTTTCCTTGAATTTCTAATTTTCTCTTTTATTTGCATATATCCTCTCTTGCTCAGATGATTGCTCAGTTTTCTCTGAGCCCCACCCACACCACTTCCAGAACAATCTTTCCAGAATGTAGTCCTGTTACTCTCTGATCTATAGTAGCTTCCCGTTGCCCAAACTCACTCCGTGCCCCTTTGCTCCTTGCAAACCAGCCTTCTGTCACTGGCACACGAGCAGCCATTTCCAACTCAGCTGTCCTCCTGCCCAGAAAATTCCTCTCCCAGCTGCTGCTGGAGCTGACTCCCTCCCTCCCTCCCTCAGAGACTCAGCTCTCCCGTCACCTCCTCAGATGCTTCCTCTGTCATATCACCGTGTTCATTTCCTTTATGGCCTCATATACTCGGTTTTTATTCGTTTTCTCTGTTTACTTATTTACTCCTCAACTCCCCTGCGAGACTCCGAGCTCCCCTGAAGGCTGCTACCGCTTCAGTGAGTTCCGTCACAGGCACGTGGCGGGCACTCTGCATGCATGGGCGGAGGAAGGGTTTCCTCTCAAGAAGGGACATGCTGTTAGCGGTCTGGATGATCCTTTATTCTCTGTTTTGCTTCTTTTCTCAAGGCATCTCAGGATGATCGAATTCACCTCTCCCACTTTCAGTACTGCTTTTAACAGATATTACTTCTGTACAAAAAGCCTCTTGAATTCTCTCTCTCCTAAGTTCCATTTCAAATCTAACCTTTCATAAATTGGTAGTGGGTGAGAATGAGGGGAAATTACTTAAACCGAGGTTGCGCCCTCTTTGACCTCAGACCAGTTATATAACCTCAGTTCTCCTCAGTGCCTTTCTTCAGAAAGGAAAAATACCCACAGAGTCTATAAAGATCGAATGAGGGTAACATAGGCAAAATACCTCGTGTGCTTCTGCCAAGTGTAAGGCAAGAGTGGGAGAAACAGCAGCTATGTACCTAGCACACAAGTGCGCTCCAGTGTTTCTGCCTTTCGGGTGTCTTGTTGCATTATCTCTGGAATGCAGAACACATATGACTTCTGCTGGCTTGGACCTTGACTTCACCTCAGTGGAACAATAGCCTTCTCCTCCTACGTGCTGTTCTAATGTGGGCTCACCCTTCGTCATGCAGTCTGGACCCTGAGTCTACAATGAGCATTCTCCATAAAGAAAGAGCAGCAACATGTTTGGTCAACAGGAAGATCAGAAAGACCTTTGAATATGAGAAGCTAGTTTCCTTTATCTTACCTTGTGTCCCTCAAGGAAATTCCCAGTGATCATATCTACGTATATTTTGTAAGTGCTATTTTCTCTCTTTCTCAATGTGAAAATTGTGGCTCAGGAGGTAAATTAATGAGTTCCAGCAGATTTTCCAGTCCAGATTTCTCTAATAAATAGAGGAAATTCATCACCTAAAGGTATTGTGATTTAAAACAAACAAGCAGAAATGCAGTCCAGCAAAAGCAAAAAATGCCATGAACAAAGGCCCAAGAGAAGGTGATCAGGAGACAAATAATCATCAGAAAGAACAGAGACAGAGAGAGAGCGAGAGAGAGAGAGAGAGAGAGGGAAAGAGACAGAGACAGACAGAGACAGACAGAGGGACAGAGAGAGACAGAAGAGCCTGAGGCACCTCCACCTGTGCCCCTCTAGGCGTGTCCCAGTTACTTGCAGATGTTCCATGTGACCCTTCCCCTTGAAGGCCTCACCATGTCGCAGTGGCACAAACTGGGGACTGAGTGACTCGCCCAAGGGCCTTGAAGGACAGCCACCCAAACCATATCATATGTTTCATTCAGTGTTGGGAATGCTTAGCTAGATTCTGATCTGTATCTTTAAAAGTTAAATCTTAAAGATCTGGATAGGATCATAGAAAATAAGATAGCTTGAAGGTAAACTGTATTTTATCCTTTTATAAATTAGAAAATCACATACTGGAAAGCTTCCCTGATTTCCCCAAGGAGAGCAAAGATCAGAGTTTGAGTTCTTTGGCTCTTGATCTGCTGGTCTCTTCTCATCTTTCCAGCCCTGGATCCTTGAATGTATAGGCAGGAAAAGTAAGACTGGAGAAGTGATCTGAGAAGGAGGCCAATATAGGGAAAGCCATGAGAAGAACCTTTGGGAAAACCAGGAGATGACGAATTGGAAAGGACACAAGCACACTGAGGCCAGGATGGGAGGATGTAGGGTGGAGCCCCAAACAACTGAGTAAGAAAGAAACTAGTATGGGTTCCTAGTCCTGGATCTCATCTATGGAAGCATTTGGGAAAAACATATAAAATGCTAATTTATGAATCCAGCAGCAGATATAAACTGGTTGGCTTACTTGGGGTTAGAGTCCAGGTGGTATGTTTTAAAGTTTTCCAGGTGGTTAGGTAGAATACAGTTAAGAGGTTCAAAGACTGATTCTGAGACCATCAGCATTCATAGGACCTGGAAATGTTTCAGAAATGGAAACTCCTGTCCTTATTCCAAGTCTGCCAGTTCCAGCATCTCTATGAATCCAGGATCTGGGTTAGCAAGGCAACTTGTATCACACAGAAACTGGAATACCACTGCTTTAACTGATGGCAATGGTGGTTAACTAAGTTACCATACTAATTCATTTAATGTTTAATAAACATTGCAAGTGTTTTTCTTCTCACCGATACTGTGAAATTCCATGAAATATTTTATTCAGATGTTTTAAGTGAGACCCAGGCTGAACAGAGAAGACATACACAACTTCCTCACATTGCATTCGCCTTTACAAGTAATGTCTTGAGAGCAGAATAACACCAGGTGATCAGAAGACAAACTGATGTTATGTGTAAATAAAAGTAGACTATCACTACAAAACCTCCTAAAGATCTGCAACTTCCTAGGTTTGCTTATCAATGTGTGTGAGGTTCTTAGCCATTCAACAAGGAAGTTGTAAGACGACCACAGTTGCCCTGTATGTGAGATGTACATGCTGTTTGTTATACCCTGTGGCTGGGGTACCCTGTGCATATTAACTTGATGAAACAACTTACATCTGAGTGTCTCTACACAACCACTAGAAGCCCTTCAGTGGCTCTGGCATGAAGCAGTGAATCACAATACGAGAATAAATTTCCTGAAGAGAATTTTGTCAACTATGGTACCTTGGTCATTGGATCACCGTACGGAGTTGTTAAAGATACCAGTTTTGATTAATTCAAGTATTTTCATCCTTAAGGTTCCTAAGGTTTTAAGCAATGCAAAGCATTTCTGTTAGGAAAATCACAATGTATTTAGTCTCTTGGAAGTGAGTGGAACACATCTAAATTGTCATTTTTCAGTTAGGTATCTCCAGACAGTGTGGTTCTTGATATGCTTAAACCTAAACCAAAATAGAACAATACTCTTCCCCACATATTCAGTGTCCTCGTCCTCTGGTTCCCTGAGAGAGACAAAGCTGAAGTGAGTAACTGGAATAATGCAAATGATACTCAAAAAATTCTCTCTTATGTTAACTCATTTATCAAATATGCACACACACACACACACACACACACACACACACTACGCACATATAATCATTGTAAATGATTTTGGTGGTCAAGTTCTTTTGATAAAGGCTTTTCTCAGTGTCCTTTAATACTTGTCTTTATTTTCATTTAGTGCATATACAAATTCTTCCTCTTTAATTTGACATTCCTCTGAGTTAAAATGGCAATTCTATTAAATACTTAATGAAGCCTATTTCAATTTTATAATTGGAAAGACAGCCTCCTAGTATCGAAGCATACTGAATAATATATTAATAAACTTTAAAAAAATAAAGACAAGATGAAAAACATTTCACTGAATGCTAATGTAGTTTGGGATAAATTTTAATATCCTGTATTTGAAATCCTCATTGTGAAGTTATCATGAGAAGTAATAAGATGAGATCATGAAATTGAGCCAAATTTTTTGTTGGGAAGAGTTTGGTGGCAACTCTGAATTTGAAACTATGAGATTAAAGAAGTTCTATTATATTCAGGGGCAGGGAAATGGCTTCTTCAGTTTCTCTTCCTCTTTGTACTTCCGCTAACCTTCATTATATTACACCCGTTATATTAGGCAGATTGGCTTTTTATATTAAGACTGACTCTAAAAAAAAAATAGAAAATACATTTGGATGCACATGAGTTACACAACATATGTTTTTTTCCATCTGACAAACATTCTTGACTTTGAAAAACTAAACTATCAAGAAAAGGAAGGGTCACTATGCGAACTGCATAGTAAGCCCATGTTTCGTTATTTGTTTATTTAAAATATATTAAATAACTTCCATGTAGTAAGGTCTATGTTGTTTGCTCAGCTCCTACCTTAAATAAAGACAGACATGCATACAAGAGTAGAAATGAAATATGATTTCTTCTGAAGTTGTTCTAGAATTCTCCTTCCAGTGGAAGACTTTCAAATAATTGATGCCTAATAAGCCTACTGGATCCACATCATAACAAAATGCATGACCATTGTTTTCCTTTCTTTGTTAGTACATAAAAGAAAATGATCACGTAGTTCAGCTTACTAGATATAACATGACTTCCACTACTGTTTGGGGGCGGGGGGCTGCAGTGGGGAATGGTCTGCGGAGTGTTCAGAGTCTCACTACTAGATCAGACCTGTAGTGATCCATCTGTTTACAGCCTCGCAAGGGCTATTGTCATCATCAAAAAATACAGCCACAGATTTCTCTTCCTTGAGAATGGGCTGTACATATGCAATGCATCTTCTCTGCTCCTTTCATCCAATAGTGGCGTTTTGCCCCATTCCTTGAATTTCTGACCTTGTGACAGCTTTGATGGAATACAGCAGAGGTGTCCTGATATAGTTTTCAAGTTTCTACTTAGTTTGTAGTTTAAAGATGTACTTCTAGTTCTGTATGATGGAAACTTAATCCCCCAAGTCTTATGTTACTCTATGTGAATGGTGGGAATTTAAGCAGTGAATGATTCATGAGTGCTCTGCCCACAGGGTTGGGTAGATGCATCAGGGATTAATGAATTAACAGATTACCGGGCTATTGTGGGAATAGCGTTGGGATAAAAGGGAGCACGCTGACAAGCTTGTTCTGCTTTGCCATAAATGCTCTCTGCCATGCCATGGTGCATCCTGAGGGCTTTCGCCAGCTCCCAAACAGATGGCAAAGCCATGCTCTCAGATTTTCCTGAATCTTGAACTATAAGAGATAAACTTCCTGTTTTCATAACTTACATATTCAGTCCCCTGTGCTTAGCTTTCCATAACAGAAAACAGAAATGGTGACGAAGAACCAAGAAATACTCAGAGCTTTCACTTCTTTAGTTCTTAGAATGCTACTCCAAGACTACCTCATGGAAAAAAGCAAGCTCAGCCTACTATGGCATGAGAGGCCATAGGGTTGGAACCCAAACTATCACAACCAAAGACTGGCACCAGTTGTCAGGCTTGAGAGTAAGGAGGACCCCTGGGAACTCCACTGTGACTGACACTTGGCAAAATGAATCAAAGGTCAATAGTTGAGCACATGCACATCACACCACTGTGTGCACTCACACCCTTGTACCTGTGTACTCGGGCGGCAGTGAATGACTATGCTGCAATTTAGACAGGTGAGGGTTGAAAAGCCCAGCAAGATTTTTGTGGGTTGTCAGTGGCAGTGATCTATTCTACCTCTCCGTTTTAGCTTCAGTATTAAAAATTAAAAAAATAATGTCTGCCGCACATTAACTGGACTGTTTGATGAAGACATCCAGAATTCTGCCTTATTTCATACAATGCAACAGTCTAGGCTACTTTTACCAAATGTGACAACAGTGGAACATATAAAGACCTCTGAAACCAGTATCAGGGCAGTGTCCACTTTCTGTTAAAGGTTGGAGTCCCTCTGCACTCCTTGGTTGGCTGAATGAGAAAGAATCATTTGCTTAATGAGTACTTTTAACTTGATTTCCAATAAGTGGATTAAGTAAATGAATAACTTCAAGATCCTGCAGATTATTTGTTGAAACTCTTGAAAAGAAACCAGAGCCAGGTCTGTCAGCCTCTGACGGAGGAAAATTCCTATTAGTCGACCTGTCAAGAAAGGTCCTTTATTAAGCTACATTCTAAGGGCTTGGCTTGGGTGCTGACATATTGTGGGGCTTTGCAATTCTGCACGAAGGTCACGCGCTACCCTCATAGCCCTCACGCTGTTAGTCCACTTGGCTAAATAGAGGTTGATTTTATATTTAGCTGTGCATGGAGTGTACAGATGAAACAAATCACTTCTATAAGCTCAGCAAGATGAATAGTTGCTGTTGAAAGCTAGCAAAGAGCTGGATGCAAGATTAATATGCACTCCCAAGTTCCACTTCCCGCAATTTTTATTGATTGGGTGAAAAAGAAGTAGTAAAATTCATGATTTCTAGGTGAGTTAGATTGAAACTCTTGCATAGCCCTGGTAGATGTAATTTTTCTGAAATGTGCCATTTGTCTGCAGATATAGGTTTTCATTTGAGATCATGTGCCATGAATTCTATGATAAGAACAAAGCCTTTCTGATGCTACTCTTTGCCTCAAGTAGTTTCTAGTTAGTGCCAGAGCCAAAGACTCCTTGCCTCCTTGGAAGAATTCTCTAGTGCCCCCTCCTGCTGTGGTCCAAATACCAGGACTTGTTTGGTGTTGGTTTTTCCATTCCCACAAACCACAAAAGATTGAATGTTGATGTGTATTAGCATGAAGATCTTTCTAGCAACATCTGAGTGGCATTCCAGCTAATTTGACACAGCGTTCCATTGTCATTTAGGAGATTCCAGGAAGAAAGGAAAGCTATGAAAACACAGCCTTCTTTCATTTTCCTTTTATAGCCTGTAACCTAGATTTAGGTAGAATACAAGAGAGGATAGAGTCAGGTTTGGCCCTGATTATATATTTCATGACTTTGTGCTTCCCCAAGAGTCAGTCATATAGAAAAACAATCAAAGAAAATTTGGAAGGGATAATTTTTCTCTTGATTATTAAAAACGTGATTTGATTCATACCCATCAAAGCATAAGCTGAATTAATAAAGGTTCATTCTTATTAATATGCATTGGGCCTCCTGATTCTTTAGGTCAATCAAATATTGCTACAAATTCAACATTGGCAAAGTAACCATTTTATTATAAGGTGTTACTTCCAGAAATATTGAGATAGAGAGACTGTAGCCACTATATTTTCTGTGCCCTAAGTTCAATGGTGTCTTCCTTTGTGTAGGATTGCCTTTCTGAGCCATTTAATAATACATTTGTGTTCCCAAAGGCCAAAAGACTGATGGAAACTCAAAACAAGTGATTATGAAATCTGATAATTGAAAAATGAAATTTTTGAAATAATTGAAAAATGAAGAAAATTTACAGTTATCTCCAGAATTAATAGGGGATTGCTTGCAGGAACTCTACAAATAACAAAATCTATGAATGTTCAAGTCCCTTCTATAAAATGCTATAATGCACATTATCCCATGCATTTTAAATCATCTATACCTTAATTTATACCTGATACAATGCAAATGTTGTATGAATAGTTGTTATATTAGTGACTATAATAGGGAATAATAACTTAAGAAGAAAGTCTGTCTGTGTTCAGTAAGGATGTAAATTCTGTTGTGAATATTTCTGATTCCCTAAAGCCTGAGTCTCTGGGTGGAGAACCTACATACATACATACAGGATTGAACACATGTAAAGAATCATTGATGGCGTTGTAACATTTCTTCTGTGCCAGTTGTTTCGTGGTACCTTGAATGTGAGTAAGAAGCTATTGTTCCCTTACAGGAGCAGTGGCAGCTGAAAGGGTAGGGTGCTCCCTAGAGCACTGTGGTGCTGTTTTACACAATGTTCTGGCAACTCAGTATCAGTTTTGGGCTCTAATCTTTGAACAACGAGCCTGGCTGAGCCTGGATGGTGGCTTGCTCCATTTCTGGAAAGACTAGATAGCAGCAGAGAGAATCCACACTGGATCTGCTCTGAAGACTGACCTTTCTTCGGTCTTGAGCAATATATCCGTAGGAGAGAAACACCTCTGGTGACTTTTTCTATTCAAACATCTGTCCTCCTCCAGTTCTCTGGCATTCACAGTAACAATTTTTAAGCATGTGCTGTGTATTTAAGCACTCTGATTTATAAAATTATTAATGCCTAGTTGTGACTCTTCTCTATCAAAAGTCTTAGTATTTATATAATTTGGTTGGGATAATGACCTCACAGTTTTCTCTTAGAGAATAGTGTTTTTTAACACATGATAATGTCATGGTGTTTCTTGCTATACTTTCTGATGCTACTGTGCAAACATTTCATGATAACCTGTAGAGATTAGAAACTAGCATCTTAAAGAAGTGAAGAACAATAAAGTTTAGGGTGGGTTGTAATCTATTACTTAGGGATCTTAGAAGACTAGGATCTAAAAAAGGTGTAACACCTTAATCCTGATTGATATCTCCACCCTTACTTAAGATGTTGGTGACCCCCTCTCCCACCTGTAAATCTTCTATTGTGTGACCTAAATAAAAAGGAGATGCTTCTAGAGTTCTGGGCTCACTTCGAGAGAGACAGATCTCAGTGAGTCCTCTGACCTACCTTCACTGGGTCTTCTCATCGTTTCTTTTGGCACCGACACAGAACGTTACAACAATAACCTCTTTTAAATAGGATCTTACATGAGAATATAACTGGCAAAAAACAACAGCTCCTCTCCTCTAGCCTCCACGTTGAATTCTACATCAGATTTAAACTGTATTTTGGAAAGATTTTCATTCATCCATTTAGATGATTGACAAATCAGTGGACAGCATAGAAATCACTTCAAAAGTTATCCTACTTTACACCTTATCTCTTCTATGTATTTCTGCCTGATTTTAAATGATAGTTTAAATAAATAGGCCTCTATTCACAGGGCTGAGAGGTGAATCAATGTTAGTGTGAGCACACATTTATGGAAAACGACAGCCACTTAAATGTGTGTCATAGGTAGATTTTTTTGTTACAGGTATAGAGCATAAATATAAAACACATAAGCTAAATATGCCCCAGAAAGGCTATACTTTCAGAGATCATTTCTGGAGTATGAGTAGGCCCCAGAAGGATTCTGATTGTCCCGAAATACATCTAGGCACAAATGTCACTGTGAATCTTCCCTACTGATAGTACCATGTTGTTGGCGTTCTTTTTAGCAGCAGGTTCCTTTGTTATACCACTAAACTGCGATTGTAGCTTTTAGCTGCCTGTGTATTCCTATGCTTATATTAATTGTGTGACACAATGGAAAAACACACATTGTCCCCATGGTGAGTTATGGGGAACATGCCTGTTTAATTCTGGACCTAGCATGATACTGAGAACAGAGACACACACAGGTCTTGGAAAACCTCTTGGGTTGCTAGGTTGCATATATATCCCATGAGAGCCAAACCTCCTACAATCGAGACTCCTTTATATCCACCTCCTTGCCACGTTGCTTTTTCCTGAGATGTTGGTAGTATAACAACTGTCACAAAAATGAATAATAAATATGGAAACTTATAAACATAATTACATTACCATAAAATTGTTGTGATCACAAGCAGTTTAGTTGTCAAGCAAATCTGTCCTACTCTGATCCTCAGAGTTTGAAGGCTGTGATACTAAGAAGCCTGCCTTGAGTCTCATTAATTTGCTTGGTAACTAAAAGTACACACACACACACACACACACACACACACACACACACACACACACACCACAGCCTGAGCCCTTCTGTTACATGAAATTTAGCAATCGTTAAACAAATAATTGCTTTATTTTCAAAGCCTGTTCTAATTAAACATTAGTCATACACACTCCCTTGACCCCTCTTTTTTTGTGTTGAAAAACAGTCTCCATCCTCAGAAGCTTATTTTATGCATTCCATAATTACTAGAAGTTCCCAGAAGAAAGCAATATTTTAGTATCTGTCTGCTTTTTTGAAAAAGAAAATAGAATTAAATATGGACGGATATATGCACAGACATGCAAATTTTTATGTGTGAAGGGCCCTGATTGTATTTCACAAAATTTTTGAAGCTGTAATCCAAAAGCAGGAGGGAAATGAGAGAATACGGGTGATGGTGAGGAAGCGGGCTGGGAAAGGGAAAACAATAGGTACCAATTTCTAGCAGTTTCCTCAGGCATCCATAGCAGCTGCTTAATGATACATGTATCATTATATCCTGGAGTAGTTGGAGGGCAGAAACAGACTTGATTACACTACAGACAATTGTTTCACAATAATTCTGGACCATTTTTCATTAGCTGTCTCCCCTCACAGCAAAACAAGGGGTAATTTTTTTTTAAGGAACATAACAAAACAAAACAAAACACCCTTCTACCCCAGGAAGGTTGTCCAGCAGTTAAAGATTTTTAATAATTCATCATGTGAAACATTTTAGGCTAAACGCTAAATTTCTCAACTGTGACAACAAAAGATGAGGAGCAGAAAGAGAAAATAGAGCTTAACTTGATTTGATAAAAACAACAGGGTAAATAAAAGAAATTACAGGCTCACTCTTCATGGCGGCAGGACGCATTGTTTTATTACCCTTCCTTGTCTGACAGGCTTTGCGTTGTGACTCAGGGGATGAATAAAGAGAGACTCTACGGAGCAAATTGGTGAAGAAGCTGATTGTGTTCTAAAAGATGTGTAAAAACTCTTTTCTGCTTATCATATTTGTATTTGCACGTACTGGCTGAAGGCTAGAACTCCAAAGCGCCTAGTAGGATTTCTCTCTAAGAAATAGGAAGACAAGAAACATATGTTTCCAAAGACCAGCAGTGGGCACGTTAGGACTCTGGCCTGCCTTGGAATTGCTAAGGATGGTGAATAATGCTTGCAAGAAGCTACAACTCAAGCCAGCATCCTAAGTACTTTATTAGCTTATTTAATCATCACGATAGCCAATAAAGAAGATTCCACTCTTATTCCCACATAATGGACTCCTAGTCAGGGGCTGTCAATCCTTCTTGTGAACAGGCCCTTTGGACCATCAGCTGAGGACCCAGGATCCCTTCTGAGGACTGTTCTTTAAATGAATAAAACAAAATGAAATAGACTGTAAAGGAAATAGGAAAAACATTTAAATACTATTATGTAGTTAAATGCGTATTTCCTCATTGATTCATTCAACAGGAATACTCCCGGCCGAGGTCTAGGGACAAGACACTTTCAGTAGAGCGATGAGTATGCGTGGCAGCTGAAGCCAACTTCAGCAGTTCTAAGAGCAGTCTCTGCGTTTGTACTGGTGGCAAGATTATGCTGTGGCTAATCCTGTTCCTTATTGTTTTATAATTGATGGGAATACAGCATGCAAGGTTTTCACGATTAGTAAAACTAAAGACATGCTCTTATGGTTTCCGTGTGAGTTCATAGACCCTCTGTATGATAACCATCTCATTTTGTGGCTTATACTCTAACTGCAGCCTCCATCTGTCCTTTCTTCAATGAAGAATAAGAGAATTGGACATCAGATTGGCTAGAAAGATGTGACATCAAGTGTTTGGGAACCACACCTGGAAAATTCAGGGCCTGGCCTCACAGCAATGAGACAACCAGCAGGAGAGGTTTCTACTCCAGGAGTTTTCAGACTTTAATCTAAAGTGTGTGATTTCAATTCCTTCTCTTATTATCTATGCATTAAATCTACACAATTTGGCCTTTAAAAAAATATGACAGTAAAGAAAGGAAAAGACAGGTTTGGATGTTGAAGGACAAAGGGCCATCGTTGGCCGAAAGTTTCCACCTGCAACTTGGCTGTCCTTCCCACATTTCTCTCCAGCTGCTGCCTTCCTGCTCAGGGCCTTTCTACGCATGCTCTACCCTGGGGCAGCTGCTTATTCTCTGTGAAGTCCTCACTGACCATGCCTGCTGCCTTCCTGCCCTGCTTTGCTTGTATTATTCTTTCAACATGGACCTCATGCTTTGGGTTCGGTGGTCTTTTGTTTTTGCCTACTGACTTCAAATCTTGTGAAGGCAACTACCAAAGGATTTATTTCCTGTGAACAGTTAGAGTCCAAGGTGTTTACAGAACAGTGGGCAACTATCTAAAGCTTCTTCAGGAAAGTTCTACCTGCATGCTGTTATGGTTTATGTCTAGTTGTCTCCCCAAAGCCTCACGCAATCCTGGGCGGGGACTTCTAGGGTTTGAGACTTGAATAATGATCCACTGGAATTACATCTTTTACTACTGTTGGGATGATGGTCTGAGTACTGCTGAGACTATGGGTGTGGCCTGAGGCGACAGACTAAAGCAGAGAGCCTGATGTAATTTAAAAAGAGAGACAGAGAGACAGAATAGAGTTGTTGCTCTCTGCTCCCCTGGTTCATTGGTTGCCTCTGTCGTGATGCTTGCTATTCCGCTGCCATGAACTAGATGCCCTCTGCCCTGTTCCACTCAGCCTTAGGCCAGCTGAATATGGACTGGAACCTCCAGTAACTGTGAGCTAATAAACCTTTCCTTCCATTTTGAGTGTCCAGTATTTGTCCCAGCAATGAGTAAAAAGTAACTAAGACAACTGCTTTTATGTATACTGTGGAAACAGGAATGACCCTGGCCTACTCAGGAGGATGAGGAATATCTATTATATTCTCCTCACTGAAGAGAAATGGTCCCTAAGGAGCAAAGACAGTAAAGCAGACTACTAAGATCACACTAATATCAACACAGAAAGCAGAGATGCCTTTGATAATGACAGGGTCACAAGAATAGATTTATGTATTTCTTAATGATATAACAAATTATGAGAAATCTATCATTATGCTATTTTGGGATTTTTCATTATAGGTGGGGTTGCTTAGAGGCAGCTGGATATTGGTTGTGTGATGCTGGGACCAAGGGTATGATACTGGGATAAAGTGTGTGATGCTGGAACTCAGGAAGGCCCATCCTGGGTACGAGTGGCACTACCTGAAGCCAGCCAGCATGAAGGGCTAAAAGGCAGATTGTGGCTGGTACTGCGCTTGTGCCGCTCTCATTGTTTGCTGCATGCTGCCTTCTGCCTGCCCTGCTTTGTCATGGACTGTTTCTCCTCTGTGATGCCCCTCTGCCGTGCCGCCCTGCCTTGACACCAGCCAGCTATGAAGTGAAACCTGTACAAATGCCAAGCTGAAGGGGCCAGGCAGATAGCTCAGTAGAATAAGTACTTGCCTGGCAAATGAGAGGCTCTGAGTTCAATCCCCAGCATGGCCAATAAAACAAAAATAAGATGAACAAATGCCAAGCAGAAATATGCCTTTTCTCCATTAACTTTTGATGTTGGATATTTTGTGTCAGCAATGAGAAAAGTAACTAAGATGCCATATGTTTATACAAACTAAGATTATTGATGATATATTCTATTTAAAAAGATTTTATTTTTATTTTTTATTACTTTTAATAAGAAATAACAATATGATAGTTTCAAAACACATTAGTGGTACACTCAAAATCATTGACACATTGCATATTGTTGTCCTCATACTAGTTGTACAGAGCACAGGGTGTAGACATGATAAATTTTCTAATCGACATTGGTAAGGAAAGAAAAAAAGGAAAAAAATTCTTTTCTCTGAATTGAGAGGAAGTAGTTGTATACATAGTCCAATGTTCCATAATTACATTGGGTTACCAGTGAAACTGGCAATGTTAGAGGCTGTTGATTTAACATTTTGGTCCTAGCCCTTCAAGGTCAGTGAGGACTCAGGACATAAGAGAACCTGTGCTGTAGAAAGATTTTAAATATCATTGATAGATAGATAGATATAGATAGATTCATTCATTCATTCAGCACAGGGTCTCACTATGCAGCTCAAAATCTCTTGTGTCAGCCTTCCCAGTGTACCACCACATCCAGTTTGGGTCGCCGGCTTGGAGTGGACTTGGCAGCTCATGAGGCACTGCAGATTAAGCTAGAGTCCTTGCATTAGCCAGGCAGGCACTTAGACTGCTGAGTTATCACCCCAGCCACTGGTGATACATTGTTATAGGACCACTTCCCTATATATGATTTTTTTGTTGTTGTTGACTAAAATGTCATTATTCTGTATATGAGCATCAACAATTTATGCAACTGAGTGACTTAGATAATTTTTTTTTTTTTGTCTTTTTGAGGCAGGGTCTCGATATGAAGTTCAGGCTGGCCTTGAGCTCACTTTTGTAGTCCAGGCTGGTCTCGAACTCGCACCAATCCTCCTGCCTCAGCCTCCCAAGTGCTGGAATTACAGGCGTGAGCCACCATGCCCGGCGATAATTTTCTTAAATGGAATATCATCTTCAGGTGTGAAAAGAATGGAGCAACCAAAGCTTAGCTCATAAGCAATAGATTTTGGGGTTGTAAAGATGGCACCTGAAGCCATGTAGACTAATGTGGCAGCACTTATGGAGGGAGTGTGTGACATGTGGTACCAAGGACCAAACTCCAGCCGCTGAGCTTGCCTAAGCGGGTGCTTAGTCAACTGAGCTATGTCACCGGCCATAAAATGCGGTTTTCTCAGGTCAACTGAAATAATGATTTCAATTACTATGTTGTATAAGAAACCAGTTTGTTTAGCATAACCACCCATTCATATATTCATTCTTTCTCTCTATGAGAATACCAGAAATGCTCTCTTGGCTATTCTGAAGTGCTCCGTACAATATTGTTAGCCTTAGTCACTCTAGCTTGTGACTAGACACCAGTATCTGGCTTTGTTTAACACTATCTTTTCCCTTTTCTTCCATTCCTGAGGCCAGCAGTAAACCACAGACCACAACAATTTTCCATTACCCCTGATGTAGAGCCCATCACTTTCATGGGAATTATGGTCTATGATTGGGTCAGCAGCTGTCAGCTGAACACTCCCTTCTATCTATTTTGTGTGGTCTGATACAGGACAGAGAGATTTCCAGGTTTTACTAATGGAATTTGGGCTAAGGTAAGCTTCTCCATAAGTGGAATATGGAAGAACTGAAGGGGCGTGTGTCCTGAGTCATTTTCAGTGTTTCCAGATAAAGTTCTGGATCTAGTTCTTCACAAAAGATAACTAAGTTGTACATCTTTATTTTGAGGAACTGAACCATAAATACAGCAAAATGTCAGTTCTTAAAAGCTTTATATGAAGAGGCAATTTATACAAATATGGAAAACTAGCTGGAAGATTTAGAATGTCAGAGATGATATGATAAGACAAACATCTTTCCTAAGTTTGGTCATTAATTTAGGACATCTTGGTTCACATTCCTCAGAGGCTAAGAGTCTTATTTCTTTCAAAACAAAATTTTGAAAAATATGGAAGCATTTCTAGTTAACCCAATGGTTGTCTATGGCATTTAACTAGAAACATTAGGTATAATAGAACAAGAACATCAGCTTTAATTTGCCTCAACATGTAAGTACATACTAGCCATACTATGCACACAGATTCTTCAAATGCACAACGAAGAAGAAAGAGAAGGCGGAATCCTAGGAGGCCAGTCTGTCTCTAGCCCACAGAATGCATCTGATGGCCATCCTGCTCTGTGAGTGTCTACTGCCTGGTGGAAGCCATCTTATCCTTGATAATGGAGGTCACATGGCTAGAAGAGCAAAGGGGTCTGGTCCTTTACAATGCTACCATGGTGGAATACATGTGAGGGGCTCTGTATTCATCAGCTGTGTATTACTATAGTAGAACAAAATTAAGGCATTCATCTTATGAAGAGGGAAGGCTTATTTGGGCTCATGGTTTCAGGGATTCCAGTCCCTGGTTAAATGGCCTTGTTGCTTGAGGCCTGAGGCACGGCAGCACATCATGGCTGGAGCTGTGATGGAGCAAAGTTGCACACTTATATGCATGTCACAAAGAGAGGTGAAACATGGCCCTAGTGACTGGAAGACTTGCCAGTAAACCACACTGTGCATCCCATCGCAGTAGCTCTGTAAGCCAGAAATTAGACCTTCAGCACTATAGAGATTGGTTATCCAAACCATAGGAGGGCCTAATAAAACAAATAGGACTTCCTAGAACACCCCCACATACTGAATGCGCAAAGATTTACAGAAGAAACAAAACTAACAATGCCTGAAAGTGCTACGGCAAAGCTCAAAGTGAGAACCAGAGTCCTTGGAAACAAAGTATGCGACAAAAGAATGCTGCAGAAAACACCATGTTTTATACATAGAACCTTACTTGCACTCTTAATGCTACTCTCTGATCCGCATATTGCAAATCTTAAAAGCATCTGGACATTGGAGATTCAGAAATGGGCTACCTGGGTACCCACCCACCCTAATCAGCATTCTTGATGATGTTTCCATAAAAAGAGCAGTGTGGGTGCCCTGCATGGGGGCTCGGAAAATTCTGAACTCCTGGAAAGAATCACAAGTGGACCTTTTGGTAGAGTACTCATGGACCAGTGGGAGAGCACTTCAAGCAGACATCGTATTTTACTCGGCCCAAATTCTGACCTGGGAAAACATGGGCAGCCTTAAAATTTGCTGCATTTTCCCAACCGTGCCCATGAAATCTCTAAAACGTGAGGAATAAGAGAAAATACATTACAGGACCGACCAAATAGCTCCGTGGATTAAAGCATCTGCAAGTAGGCACAAGGGCTGGTGGTGTGATCCCAGGGCCTGCTGTGCTGGCCCTGCCCCCAGGGCATGCTGAGATGGCAATTGAGGCTGGGCATGGTGGTGTGCGCTTGTAAGCCCAGCCCTTGGGAGGTGGTAAACAGGCTGATCACTATGAGTCCAATCTAGTAGTGAGACCCTGAACATTCTGTAAACACTTCCTTAAAATATAACATTATCAATAAATAAATAATTAAAAATTAAGAGAGAGAGAGAGAGAAAGAGAGATAGAATGGGGGAGAGACAGAGATAGAGAGAGAGACAGACAGAGACAGAGACAAACAGAGACAGAGAAAGTGCATGCTACAGAAAAGTGCACCAGCTGGAAGTTACTTGAAGCCACAGGATGCAGACTGAGCTGATGTTATTCTTGAGCCATTCTAAGAAGTTAGCTTCCTCTTTACTTATTTATATCTATTTGCTAATTGGAAAGGTTAAACTTCACTGTCAACTTGATTGTTGTTACCATTTATACTTATCACAGACTAATTCACGATGAGTTTGTAGCGAACTGTGATATTGTGGGTGGAGAGGGTTGAACGCGGTGCGCTCCTGGGGGCTTGGCCTGGAAGGACACGTCTCCCTACCCCTTTCTTCCCTCCACTCACTCTGTTTCTTGGTCTCGGCACTCTGAGAAACTCTACTGTCCCATCATCCTCTGCGATTTTTTCCTGCCTTTGATCCAGGCAATTATGGAATCTACCTTCTGCAAACTGAGTTTAAAAAAAAAAAACTCTCTACTTGAATGTGCTTACACAGGTTATTGTGCCAAACAATGAAAAAGTAGCCAAACAACGTGACTTTCAGTTTCCTGAAAGTCGCCGGATCCTGGACATGCTATATTCATCAGGAGCTTAACCCACTGATGCTCCTAGCAGCGTGTCCTGCAGGAGTTGGGCCGTAGCTGGAGGCAGGCCTCAGTGAGAGGTGGTCTCAGGATACAGGCTGTCAGAGAGCAAGCTTTCGTTGCTGAGCTAGAAGGTGGGCTGACTTGCAGAAGGGGATTCAAATACTGTGCAGGAATGAATACTAGAAAGAGTAGCTGGCGTCTCCATTCTGTAGTTTTAAAACCTCGGGCAAGGGATTTCACAGGAGGCTTATTTTCTTCATGCACCAAATGGGGACAATTAAGTGGGTAACATTTTGTAGCATTTATAAAATGGTAGACACTATTCTAAAATCCTTGCATAGACTGAATGATTCATCCTTACCACAGCGGTGTGAGTTGAGTGTCATTTTTGTGTTAAATTTGCTTTTTGTCAGAGAATCTGAGGAAGCAGGTACCATGGGCAAAGGCAGACGGCTCAGTGTGGAGCAGGGGCTGACTCCTGTTGAGGACATAAAGTTAATTCCCTGGCATCATGATACAAGGCGTGAACGGACCTGAGCCCAGAGAGCATAAAGCCAATGCTTACGCCAGCTCGCTCCAAACTGTACCAGAAAAGCAGCTGCTTGGTCCCTGGGCAGAGCCAGAGGGCAGTGATCCTGGGAGCGTAATGATGAGACTCTAAAAGCAGAGCCCTGAGCTTTCCAGTTCCTATGGTGTGCCTTTTTCCAGCTGGGATGGAGGAAAGCTGAAGAGCTGCCACTGTTACTGTGCTCCTCTGACCTGTGAAGGATCTGGTGTGCTCAGGGGCAGCTCTCACTGGGAGCCATTTTTTCCCCATCACACTAATGGTCCCACCACATCAGCACGACGCCTCTAATTTCTTTGTTGTTGCGGCTATTTACCTGTTCATTATTCCGTTCAAATGTATTTGTGGAGCTTCTTTTACTGTGTGCGTTTGTTTGGCTAGGTTCTTGCAATACGTACACTTTAATCACTTCAACCACACAGGTATAGGAAGACACTTCAGGATGATTCATGCAGCGGGGTGTAGGAGGGCCAGAGTTTGCTCTGAGGCATTAAGTCTAGCAGGGGACGAGGTAGATGATGAGGTTGGAGAAGACGCCAAGTGTTAGAGGACGGTAAGACTCAAGGGGACAGAGACTCAATAGATGACATTTACTATACAGTAGGGATGAATCTAGGGATTTTTATACCCTAGATAAAAGGGTATAAAAGGGTGACTCATTGAATAAGGAAGGCATCGCTGAAATCCTCATAATAGTGGAAGCTCAGAAAGCCAAGTGTAAGCAGATCACTTGAAGGCACATGGTTATGACGCAGATGAGACAGGATGGATCTGAGTCTAGGCATGTGGCCTCGCAGTCTGTGGTATGCAACACTGTGTTCTACTCAACTAAAGGATTTTCTGATCAGTACACGGGGAAGGAAACCACAGCCAGGGATTATGGTACAAATGGCAAAGTGTGGGAGACAGGTTAAAAGGTGGGCGAGAAACTTTAGGACGCTGTATGGGCTTCCTTTACTAGCAGGGAGCACTTGGATTTAGTTGTAAACTGTGAGAAATTCTTGCATTTGGTAATCTGCACAACAGCAATATTCGATATAAGAGTCACTGTTGAATTCCCTTCATCCAGTTTAGTGAAATTCGGCATCATTTCTTTCTTTTTTTTTTTTTTTTTTTTTTTTTTT
>PVJA010037253.1:0-20562 GCA_004027025.1 Myocastor coypus
TCCTGCCTCAGCCTCCCGAGTGCTGGGATTACAGGCGTGAGCCACCACGCCCAGCTCTGAGCCGGTCTTAAAAACAAACAAAAGTTCTAAAACAAGAATAAAATTAAGCCGGGCGTGGTGGCGCACGCCTGTAATCCCAGTACTCGGGAGGCTGAGGCAGGAGGATTGGTGTGAGTTCGAGACCATCCTGGGCTACAAAAGTGAGCTCAGGACCAGCCTCAACTGCATAGCGAGACCCTGTCTCAAAAATACAAAAAAAAAAAAAAAAAAAAAAAAAAAAAAAAAAAAAAAAAAAAAAAAAAAAAAAAAAAAAAAAACAGAATAAAATTAAATAAAATTAAAAAAAAAAAAACCATACTAAAAGTTGTGAGTTCGAACCCTGCTACCGCAAAAACAAATGAATTAATTAATAAAAACAGGCCTAAGTCCAAGCACTCTTTGTATCCTAAGGGCTCTCTTTAGAGAGTGAGCGACACTTCCGGATCATTCAAGGAAAAAAAAAATCTCTCGAACCCTGACATGGCCAGAGGTGCGGGGTAAGGGATACGGTGGTAGACCGCACAGGATGACCTTCGTAGGCCCACGAGTCACCCAGACTGACAACCACAGGCTGCTGCAAGGCCACAGAAATCCAGCCTAGCCTCAGACCCTGCCGCAGGCCCGGGTGTGTATGCCCAGTTGTGGGCCGAATAGAACTCGCGCCCTCTAGGTAGTTTGGCTGAACAAAACTCAAAGGGTGGCGTGCTGAGTCCTTTGGACTAAAAATTGGGAGGCCTGGGGGAGCCAAGCTTCAGCGAGTGACTTCACGCTCTAAGGCTCGGAGATCAGTCTCCGGGAAGTACGGGAAGTCCTAGCCCAGCAATTCAAACTGGGCGGGGCTCGAACCTCCTCCGGCGCCGGAAACGTTTGGGGCGGAGCCACTGCGTCCGGACCCGTTACGTAGGGCGAGGCCGTCGCGCACATGCGCAGTTCGTAGTCTAACGCCGGTTTTAGGACCGCGCGGACGACAAGAGGGTGCCTCTCGGGGTCTAATCCAGGAGCTGCCGCCTGAGTCACGGCCCCGCCCTCGGGAGCCGGACACTGCGGGAGGCCCAGGAGCTGCAGACCGCCGGATAGCAGGACAGCGGGACGCACAAGTGAGGCGGTGAGCGCCCAGCCCAGAATTCCCTTGCATCCGCAGCCCCCATACCCAGCTAGACCCTACAGTCCTGGTATCTGGGATCCTCCGAGATCCAAAACCCCAGGCCTGTACGACTCTTGTCCCATCTCGGGGCCTCCTCCCTCCTTCCAGTCTCTGGCAGGCTCTCGTAGATCTGAAGCACATCCTGTGAATTCTTTCTTGAGGCACTTAGAACCACGGTCCCTAGATCCGTGCCCCTACTTCTTGTGGGAACCCAACCCCATTAACGTGGGCTTTAGGAGCCTCGATTTTAGCCCACTGCTGAGCGTGCCTAAATGCTCAGATCTACACCCAGAACTTCCTAAACCCCGCCCTGAGGCCTCCAGGCCGAAATCTCTTATCCGAGCCCTCAGTCTGCCAAAGACCCCTTCATTCCGTGCTGGAGCTCAGGATCTCAGATTCGAGCACCTACACACTGAGTACTCCTGACGCCAATTTGGGACCCCATCGGGAGAACCCCACATCTGTACCTCCGCCTGTCCCCTTCGGTACTGGGGATTGAACCCAGAGCTTTTGCACCATGCTACAATTCCAAACTCCTGTCCTTCCTAATTTTTAAAACAAGTTGTCACTAAATTGCCTAGGCTCGACTCAAACTTGTGATCCTCCTACCTCTGCCATCTAAAGTGGCAGGATACAAGCATGCGCTACCACGCTTCTGTCCTTATCCTTAACGATGCTTGTAAAGCAGGCTTCCTTAAATGTGATGGGTACTTTTTAGTCCCCAGGGGAGGTTTCAAACCCGGTCTTAAGTTCCTGTCCAACTTACACTAGCATAACCTTCTGTCCAAAGCCCAGACCCCTAGTCTGAGCACCTGCTCCCACCCGACGCCGCAGAATCTTCCTCCGCATCCAGCTGCCGGAAATGCATACTTTTGCTGGAGGGAGTGGTCTCAGGGGCGAGGCAGCTACCTGATCCCTTCTCCTCTTTTAGGATCGCAGCCATGTTCCTGGTTAACTCGTTCTTGAAGGGTGGCGGCGGCGGGGGTGGCGGCGGCGGCCTGGGCGGGGGCCTGGGCGATGTCATCGGAGGATTCCTCGGTGGGGGCGGCGGCGGCGGCGGCGGCGGCGGCGGTGGTGGAGGAGGAGGAGGAGGCGGCGGTGGTGGCACAGCCATGCGCATCCTTGGCGGAGTCATTAGTGCCATCAGGTAAGGCAGAACCTGCCACAGGTGGCTCCAAGGAAAATTCAGATTAACCTGGAGACTGACCTGGGAGCCTTAACTAGGCTGGTCCAGGCGGGGAGGATGGCCCAGAGGGAGGATTCTCTGGAGGTTGATGTTAGATATGGGGCTGGGGCCCTACACGGGTGTGGGCGGTCTGAGCTTAAGCGAGTGGGTCGGCAAGTGGATGCGGGACCTGCGGGCTGGGCGGAGTCAGGAGGCGGAGCTTTACTGCGACTGGGCGTGGCCTCCCTTGGCTAACTTAAGGACTTTTTGTTAAACCGTAGGAGCCGAGGAGTATGGGGACTCTTCATGGAGTAGGATTTAACTGGGGCTTCCTAGGGGCTAATGAGGAAGTGGGTGCAGGAGAAGCCAAGGCCGCAAGATAAGGGAAATAGTCCAAAAGGAGCACAGCCTATCTGGGACTGGCTGGGCTGATGGAGAAGAAATTCCTTGATGAATGGAGAGGGTGGGATATGGCACCAGAATAGCTGTGGTCACCAAGCAGTGACCTCAGAGAAGCAGAAACTGATGGAACTAGGGCAGGGTGATGGGAAGAGACACCTGGGAAGGGGAATGTTAGATAAGGGTCTTTGAGGAGTTGGGCCCTGGGGGAGATGAAGCCCCGGGAACTTGGAGCAGGACCTTGGTATTGAGTCCTGGAAGGGGCGGGAACTGTTGAGTCTAGGTGAGATTTCGGGTTGATCCTGACCTCTGCTAATGCATGGATGCACCTTAGCAGGAGTGGATTCTATCGTGAGTCAGGGAGGCAAGTAGAGTTGGCATGGTAGAGGGAGAGAAGGCCATTGTAGATTGGGGCAGATGGGGTCAAGAACTGGGGAAGGCTGGAAGGACCTAATAAGGAAGGTGGGGGCTGGGATTTGAGGGGTTGGAGTCCCAAGTTCTATTGGCGCTGCCTGTTGGCGGCCCCGCCCCCCAGTCTAACTCCCTCTTGTCTCCTCCTAGCGAGGCAGCTGCGCAGTACAACCCAGAGCCCCCGGTAAGCTGCCCTGACAGGCAGACTCCTTTCTCTTTCAAAGATTTTTCAGTCTCTACCCTGGTTCCTAGACAATCTGCCTCTCCCCCTCAGAAATTCCTCTGCCATTAAATCTTCCCTTTACAATGTCGTTACCCTCTGTTCTCAACTATTATTCATTCCCATTCACTGATTACCTCTTATTCTTCTAATGATCAGGCTGCCTAGCCCATCCTGACTTTCCCACTTAGGGTGCTTGGATGTGGGGAGCGAGAGCTTATTCTTCATTCCTGCCATAAGCTCTGCTTCTTCTGTAGCCCCCACGTACCCATTATTCCAACATTGAGGCCAACGAGAGTGAGGAGGTCCGGCAGTTCCGGCGACTCTTTGCCCAGCTGGCTGGAGATGTAAGTAACTGGGAGCCCCTCGCCCTATCCTAAGCCTTCCATGCCTCCCCTTGGTCTGCCTCCGCACACATGTGCAATGACTGTGACAACTTCAGAGTTCCCATTCTGTAAAACTCTGCCTCCTCTACGCCACTCTTCCACCCACAGGACATGGAGGTCAGTGCCACAGAGCTGATGAACATTCTCAACAAAATTGTAACCCGACGTGAGTGACCAGGGTCAAGGCCTGGGACAAGTATAGTGGGATAGGGGCTGGGGTGTCTGTGGTCTCTGGACTCTGACCTGCATCCTGTTTACCACAGACCCTGATCTGAAAACTGATGGTTTTGGCCTGGACACATGTCGAAGCATGGTGGCTGTGATGGATGTATCCTTTGGGGAGCAGGCTGGAGAGACCCTGGCTGGAAGGGGCGTTTCTGAGAGTATGTTGGACAGCCAGGGTTTGACTTTTACATCCAAAGACATACACAAGCATACATTAGGGCCAGCAAGATAGTTCAGCAGTCTAATGCGCCTGCTTAGGCAAGCTTAAGCAACCGCAGGGACCGCAGTTCGGTCCCTGGCACCACATGCTATGCCAGCCCCGCCCCTGGGGCAGGCTGAGCCAGCCATAACAGAAATAAATAAAGTTTTAAAAAATGAATAATTTCTCAAAAAAAAAAAAAAAAAGCATATATCAGAACCCATAACCACCTACAGACATGTGGTATTGAATAATATCAGCTAGCACCTAGGTGGATGAATTGAAGCTTTGGGGTTATCTGATAGATGTAACAGTAGTTATTACACTACTTTTGAGTTTGTTTTCATTTTTTTAAATTTATTTTATTTTGATACCGGCTCTCACTTTGTAGTTCATGCTGGCCTAAAACTCTAGCCCAGGCTATCCTCAAACTCAGTGATTCTCCTGCCTTGGTCTCCTACTGAGTGTGGGGATCACAGATGTATACCAGCACAACTGGCCTAGTACCATTAACACAAGAAAGTAACAATATAGGATTTAGGATCCAGGTCTTTTGGGTTTAGGATTAAAGCTTACAGGGGCTGGGAAGATAGCTTAGTGGAATAAGTGCTTGCCTGGCAAGCACAAAGTCCTGAGTTGTTCGATCCTGGGTACCACTAAAAAAAAAAACTTATAAAATCCACATGTACCTGTATATACATACAATGCCCAAGGTACAAGAGCACACCTCTGTACATGGTATATAAAGAGATGTGCAGAGGAACACGTGTGTGTTTGAGCATGGGCCAGTCATTGGCTAATCCCAGATACATGACGCCTAGCACTCAGGATAGTACAGGCTCACACACAGGTTTATGTCCTGAATTACACAGGGTAAAGTGGTCCTAGCTGTGTTTCTCAGCCAGGCTATTGACCTCTGTGTCTCATCTAAAATGGGGAAAGAAAAAAAAAAAATGGGGCAAGTAGGAGCCGGGTGTGGTGGCGCATACCTGTAATCCTAGCACTTGGGAGGCTGAGGCAGGAGGATCAGTGTGAGTTCGAGACCAGCCCAGGCTACAAAAGTGAGCTCAAGGCCAGCCTGAACTGCATAGCAAGACCCTGTCTCAAAAAGACAAAAAAAAAAAAAAAAAAAAAAAAAAAAAAAAAAAAAAAAAAAAAAAAAAAAAAAAAAAAAAAAATGGGATAAGTGATAATGGTTACAGTGAACTGGAACTATATACAAAAGTTTTTCCACTGTGTATAGCACACAGTATGTGATCTGTTGTTTTCAGGGTTTTTTTTAGCTTGGAATCTGTCCTCCAGGAATTCTGGAGGGCTAGTGTCCCCAGGACTTAGTAAAGTGAAATGCCTGAGCAGCTTAGCAATTATTTAGTTTTTATCACAAAACCAGCAGATAAGCCAGAAGTGGTGGCTCACGCCTGTAATCCCAGCACTTTGGAGGCTGAGCCAGGAGGATCGGTGCAAGTTCAAGACCAGCCTGGGCTACAAAAGTGAGCTCAAGGGTAGCCTGAGCTGCATAGCGAGACCCTGTCTCAAAAAGACAAAAAAAAAAAAAAAAAAAAAAAACCAGCAGATGCTTTGTATCATTTCATTCTCTTTAACTTTGTTTTTTTAATTATTTATTTATTTTTTTAACTTTATTTATTTATGTTATGGCTGGCTCAGCCTGCCCTGGGGGTGGGGCTGGTGTAGCATGTGGTGCCTGGGATTGAACCTCGGTCCCTGTGGATGCCTAAGTTCACCTAATAAGCAGGTGCTTTAGACTGCTGAGCTGTCTCACCAGCCCAATTTTGGTATTTTTAAAATGTCTTTTTTTTTTTATATATATAATTTTATTTATTTATTTTTTTTCTTGTTTCAGAATCTTTGTTTATTCACTCGTTTCCATAGCCGGCTCAGCCTGCCCTGAGGGCAGGGCTGGCGCAGCATGTGGTGCCGGGGATCGAACTGCGGTCCCTGTAGCCACCCAAGCTTTCCCAAGCAGGCGCTTTAGACCACTGAGCCATCCTGCCAGGCCCCCTAAAATGTCTTTTTGAGATAGGATCTCACAGTGCTGTCCAGGCTGGCCTTGAGCTCACTCTGTAGCCCAGGCTGGTCTTAAACTTGAAACAATCCTCCTGCCTCAGCCTCCCAAACGTTGGCATTACAGACATGTGCCTCCATCCTGAAATAGCAAGATCCTGTCTCAAAAAGACACACACACACAAAAAAATTAAGGCAATTTTTGTTTTAATATATCCTAATATTTATGGTAAATGAGTTTTTTTTTTTTGGTCTTTTTGAGGCAGGGTCTTGCTATGCAGTTCTGGCTGGTCTTGAGCTCACTTTTGTAGCCCAGGCTGGTCTCAAACTCACACCAATCCTGCCTCACCTTCCCAAGTGCTGGGATTATAGGCATGTGTCACCACGCCTGGCTATCATTGGGGATTTTTATGAAACTCCTATGAATTAGAACTTGCCAATTCTTTTTAAGTAAAGACCTTGTAGCTTGAGGAAGTACAATATGATTTCTCATGTTATATATAAAGAGAATTTTTTTTTTTTTTTTTTTTTTTGTCTTTTTGAAACAGGGTCTCACTATGCAGTTCAAGCTGGCCTTGAGCTCACTTTTGTAGCCCAGGCTGGTCTCGAACTTGCACTGATCCTCCTGCCTCAGCCTCCCGAGTGCTGGGATTACAGATAAAGAGAATTTTTGTTTGGAAATATATGTAGATACCAGAGTGTGGGGGCACATGCCTATAATCCCAGCACCCAGGAGGCTGAGACAGGAGGATTACTGAGCGTTGAAGACCATCCAGGGCTACAAATGGAGTTCAAGGCCAGACTGAATTACAGAGCAAGACCCTGTCTCAAACAATAAAACCCTGAAAGAACAAATTGTAGATACAAAATAAATAAGCTGGGCTCAAGCAGGAAGATCAGCGTGAGTTTGAGGCCAGCCTTGGCTATATCATTAGTTCAAGGTCATCCTATACTACACAGCCAAACCTTGTCATAAAAAGCCAAAACAAAACAAAACAAAAAACACACTGCAGGTGAACATGAATAAAGTGCTAAATAGGGACTGGCCTGGTATCAGGCTAAAGTGCATGCTTAGGCAGAGCACCATGGCTGGAGTTCAAACCCTGGTGTGCCATGCTGGCCTGGCCTGTGGGGCAGGCAGAGACAGCAGTTGAGACTGAGTATGGTGGCACACACTTGTAATCCCAGCACTTGGGAGGCTGAAAACAGGTGAATCACTACGAGTCTGATCTACATAGTGAGAGCTTGTAGACCCTGTAGGCCCTGTCCTAATTACAGACAAAAAATGCTGAGTAGGAGTTGTCATTTTAGCCCAGTTTCCCTGGTTTACAGTATTGTCATCTATCACAGTACAGTGCACACATGTCACGTTCTTTTATCATTCATTTTGTCCTTAACGACTTCCTACAGAGTGACACCACAGGCAAGCTTGGCTTTGAGGAGTTCAAGTACCTGTGGAACAATATCAAAAAGTGGCAGGTGTGTGGCAGCCTCTGGAACTCTCAGTACTCAGACCTCCAAGTCACTGAGCCCTGTGTTCCATCGTGCTCACTCAGATGTCCTTTCTATCCTCACAGGCCATATATAGACAGTTTGACATGGACCGATCTGGAACCATCTGTAGCAGGGAGCTCCCAGGGGCCTTTCAGGCAGCAGGTGGGCATGGCGGGGACCTGGTATGTGTGTGTTGGGGGAGGGATGATGCAGCTGCACTGACCTGAGTCTGCATCCTGGAAATACGAGTGGGTTGGTCCCCATGGCCCTCACACCTGAAGGGCTAAACCATTCTCAGGCTTCCACCTGAACGAGCAGCTCTATAACATGATCATCCGGCGCTACTCTGATGAGCGGGGGAACATGGACTTCGACAATTTCATCAGCTGCTTGGTCAGGCTGGATGCCATGTTCCGTGAGTGCCACTCTAGTTCTCTTCTTGGGTGAGTGGGCATTTGTCCTACTTCCACTGGCCAAACTCTTCTCTAAGCCTGACCTGGAGGTGGACAAGGCTAGGGGGGTGCTACTGTGACCAAAATGGCCCCAGTTCCTGCTCTTCTGGAGCTCACATCAGTCACTAAAACTCATAGCCAGCATCTGAGATCCTAAGAGAAGCCCGGGTGCCTTTCCAGACCCAGGAGGCGACCAGTGCCCATTCAGGGGCCTAAAGGAAAGGGACACGGTGCTTTTGGTGCTTTTTGGTGGACTCTAGTTCAAAGAATGCTGAGGCTGGGGGTGTAGCTCAGTGACACAGGGCCAGCCTGGCAAGTGCAAGGTCCCGAGTTCAATTCCTGGTACCAAGAGAAGACAGAGTCATGAGGACTTTATTTTGTTTCTGTCATGCATGAGATTGCTAGGGCTGGATAGACTAAGCATGAATTCTACCACTATGAAAGCTTTTTTGCTTTTTGGTACTAGGAATTAAATGCAGAAGTACTCTACTACTGAGCTACACTCCCAGCCCTTTTTATTTTGACAAAAGGGCTTACTAAGTTGCCCAGACTGGCCTTGAACTTGGTTTTTTTTGTTTTTGTTTTTTTTTGCGGGGCCAGGGTTCAAACTCACAACCTTGCACTTGCCAGTCAGGCACTTGGTGCCACGGAGGGCCTTGAACCTTGAATCCTTCTACTTCAGCCTGCTAAGTAGCTAGGGTTTTAAGCATGTACCACAGTACAGCCCCATGAGGGCAGTTATAAGTATTAATATACTGAAAATAAATAAATAAATAAATAAATAAATAATAAAAAAGTATTAATGTACTGGACCCTTAAAACATCCCTAAGGGCCAATGTAAAGGTACTGGGTTCACTACTCAGTACTGGAAAATATAAAGTAATGTAAAATAGTTAATATAGAGAGGGCACGTTACACAGTGGTTGGCACGGAGTAAATACTCAGTGAAGCGCCATTATTCTTTTGTAGATTTTCAGTATTATCCTACAAGCCAGTACCTCTCCCACCCCTCACCCCCCACCCCCCAACCCCCCCACCCCTCACCAAAACCTTCCTTTCTCCTCTAGGTGCCTTTAAATCTCTTGACAAAGATGGCTCAGGACAAATCCAGGTGAACATCCAAGAGGTAAGAAACCCTATCAGGTGTGGGTGCTCAGTTCTGAGGCCTCGCCCCCAGTCCTATGCCCCCAACAACGCTGGCCGAGATGGCTGGCATGCCAGCCTTTGCTGCCTCTCACTGGGCCTTCTGTCTCCAGTGGCTGCAGCTGACCATGTATTCCTGAATGGGACTCGCACCTGCCGCTGCGCTAGAGGAGCCGCCGTGGACCCTTCATCGCTCCCAGGGCTGATCCTATCTGCTGTCATGTCTGCATGGCTCCCACACCCATGGGCTTGTCTTCTCCTATTCCTTGGCACTCAGCTTCTCAGTCCATAGCCAGGTTCCCATGTGCCCCAACATGCCCCGCCCTGAGTTGCCCTGGCTTTGAGACATCATAGTATGCTCTGCCCAAGGGTCACCACACCCATCTCACACCCTCTCCATGACCTCTCCTGTACCTGTGCCAAGCCCAATACTCATGCTGCTCCCATGCCCCGAGGGCAGTCTCAGTTCCGGGAGGATCACTGTCCCTGGTGGACTCCTTCACAGTTACCACCCAGGCAGCCAAATAAACTCCAGCCGTTAGGCCAGCATACCCCAGTGCCTTTGCCTGTACTCTGCTCCCAGCAGGCCAGGCCCAGGAGGAAATAAATGTGCCCCAGTTGCTACTCCCTATCGGATCTGACTTGTGTTCTGAGGTGAGAGGTGGCTTGGGCTCTTTATTTATTTACTTTTTTGCAGTGCCAGGGATTTTTTTTTTCCCCTAGGACTGGGGTTCAAACTCATGACCTTGCACTTGCCAGGCAGGCACTTGTGCCATGGAGCTATCTCCCTGGCCCCAAAAATGTCTGAGTGCTTTATTTTTTTAATATATTATGGCAGGCTCAGCCTGCCCTGGGGGTGGGGCTGGCACAGCATATGGTGCTGGGGATCGAACTGCGATCCCTCCAGTTGCCTCAGCAGGCACTTTAGACCTCTGAGCCATCTCGCTAGCCCCAGTGCCAGGTATTGAACTCAGGACTTTGTGCTTGCTAGGCAAGCACTTAATCTACTGAGCTATACCTTTTAACCCCCATGTGAGTGTGTGTGCTCTAGATTTTTTTTTTTTTTTTTTTTTTTTTTTTTTTTTTTTTTTTTTTTTTTTTTTTTTTTTTTTTTTTTTTTTTTTTTTTTTAATATTTAGACAGTCTTACTAAGTTGGCCTGATGGGACATTTGAATTTGCAATTTGCTTGCCTCAGCTTCCCTCAGTGCTGGAATTATATGTGTGCTACAGGTATTCACCATTGTACCTAATGTGTTTTTTTCTCTCTTTTTTTTTTTGGAATACTGGGTGTGGGTGCTCAATTGAGCCTGGGCATGAGGGTACATACGTGTAACACCTATAGTCCTCACACACTGGAGGCTGAGGCAAGAGATTATTTAGACCTTGAGACCAGCCTGAACTACATAGATCTTGTCTCAAAAGGGGGCAGGCAGGTCTTCATTCTGAGCTGTATTCCCCGTTTTTCTGTTTTGAGATGGTCTTGCTAAGTTCCCTGGGCTGGGAGGAATCTACAGTCCTCCTGCCTCAGCTTCCTCATAGTGCATGTCCCCACCTCTAGCTTCAGGATTTGGATCAGTTTGTCCTTACTTGGCTCTGCCTTTGTGGTGTCATGGACCAGGCTCAGCATCCTCCTCCTCCGCTTTGTTCTTCTGCAGAGGGAGGGGCTGCCACCCTAGGTTACAAGGCCCTGTCCCAGTCATGGGCACTACTGCAGGTCACCAGGCCCCAAGCCTAGGTTCGCCCAGCGCCGCTGTGTGAAGTTTTCAGTAGAGCACTGAGAGGCAGCAACAACTTAGGAGTGGCCCTGTGCCTGCCTGAGGGACCAAGAACAGAGGACCTCCCTGGCTGGCAGGAGGGTGGGCTGGGACACGGGGACACATGCACACACCCAAAAGCTGAGCTGGATTCTCAGAAGTCTGCACATTTATTGTTTGTCCAGGCTGTCGGTTCTCACTTCTTGTGGGGGAAGGAGGCCCAGCCGAGGCAGTACAAGCTGTAGGCGGTGCCTGGGGAAGGGTGAAGAACACAGAATTAGACCCCCAACACCCAAATCCCCACTGCACCCCTTCCCTGGCTGGCAGGCTTCTAAGCCCCTCTGCAGGTTCCCATCATCCTGGGGCCCAGCTCCAGTTCAGGCACTAGTTCCCCTCCAAACATGGCTCCTTCCCGCCCTTTCATTGATCAGGACCAGGCTAGGAGCTTAAGGGAACAGGAACCTAAATCCTCTGTAGCTTTGACCCTAAAGACCACTATCCAGCTTGGACGCAGCCATCCTGTTCTCCGCAAGCGGCTGAACAGCCAGGCCGCACTCACCCCCGAGAGTCAGCGCCATGGTCAGTCGGTACAGGAGTTGGTCGGTAGTCCCGCCTTTGAGATGCACAGGGAGATCATTGTTTTCCTGGATACCGGGTTAGGGAGGGGTCGGTGAGGATAGAGGTGCTGACCGCTCTCCAGACCAGGCCCCTGGATCCACTGGGAGTCCCCGCCCCTCCCTCCACTCGCTCCACCCACCTGGAAGAGTTTCTGTTTCTCTGCCACCCGGTTCTGGAAGCGGTGCCGGGCGCTGGAGCTGAAGGAGCGAATCAGAGCCTGGGAGACCTGCCGGGGAGGGGGGACAGCAGGAGGTGGAGGAGTGACCCCAAGTGGGTCCTGCGGGCAAGTGGTGCTGACATGGGGGCCATCCTAATGCGGGAGGGTCTCAAAGACAAGATCTGAACTGCTGAGAGCAGGGGAGGGGAAGGGCTTCCTATCAAGAGGCCCCAGACCGGTATAGTGGCCCAAGCCGGTCATCCTGGCGCCGGGGAGTCTGAAGCGAGAGGAACTCAAGTTGGAGATCACATTGGGCTATTTAATGAGACTGTCTCAAAAAAGGTACTTGCAGCACTCGGGAGGCTTACGCGAGAGAATAAATGCAAGTTTGAGGCCATGCTGAACCACTCTGGCAAAACAAACAAACAAAAAACACAATAGAAGAAAACAAACGGGGTTGTAGCTCTGTCAAGACCGGCAGTACAATCCCTCGTATGAGGTGGGGCGGTGGGGAGTGAAATAGAGGCCTGACACATGGAGTGAGTCCAGGCTGGAAGTTGGCAGGCTGTCTGAAATGAGAGGGAACCCATAAAGAAGATTCCTGTTTAGGGAGTCCAAGTCCTGAGGTGCTGAGGTATCCTCAGTCAACATGAGGATAATGAGCTATGGGGAAGTCAAGATTTTGGAGGCTCCCTCAGCACTTCATAGGTTGCCTAAGGAATCCTGGATAGGAAAAAGAGGTGGAGCTGCAGCCAGGTAATTTCACCACTCTGGGAAGCTGAGGCAGAAGGATCTCTTCGCACGTTTTAACTCTGGGCATGGTAACGCATGCCTGTAATCCCAGCACTTGGGAGGCTGAGGCAGGAGGATCAGTGGAAGTTTGAGCGAGACCAGCCTGGGCTACAAAAGTGAGCTCAAGGCCAGCCTGAACTGCATAGCAAAACCCTGTCTCAAAAAGACAAAAGACAAAAAACTAAAAGGGCTGGGAATGTGGCTCAATGAGAAGGCTTTGGGTTCAACTCCTAGTTACACACACACACACACACACACCCTTCCTGGGTAGGGATATGGGTTCTCAATGTTAAAGGAACCCTGGCTGAAGGGAATGCGGCTCTGGGCCACATTAGTGGTCCCTGCAGTCGCGGAAGCTTGGGCTCTGGGGCAGAGGTCCCCGGCTGCTTAGCAGGGATCCTGGGGGGAGGGGGTCTCACGTTCCAAGGCCCCCTGATCCGATCCCGAACGTGTCCCGTATTAAGGCCAGGGTTTCTCAACTGGGGTCCTGGCCCAGCTCTTGGGGGCCCTCACCGGTAGGGCCCTCATTCTGCGTCCTCCCGCGGCTGGAGTCACCTCCCCTCTCCGCCAAGGACACACACTGCCCTCCCCTCAGGGTAATCCCAAACCACGCCCGCAGAGACCGCCTTGCGAGACAGCTGTCAGCCGCAGACGCGAGGCCCGCAGTGTGTAGGGGGGCTGGGTTTGTCCAATGGGGCACAGGGAACGCGTCGACTCCGTCCCTGCGCGGCTGCAGGCGTAGCTGGCTGCTCTCCCGTCACAGCTCTGTTGGCCGAAGAGGGCAGAGAACCTCAGTACCGGAGTGTGCACTGTAGAATTTTTCCTTGTGAGGTTACAGCTCCTTCCCAGATCTCTGACTCCCTAACCAGGCTGGAGTGGGGAGTATGGATGGGAAACACGGGCAGAGTTAAACCAGAATTCAACCTCCTTCTTCTATATAAAGTGATTGCACTTCTGAGCCTTAGTTTTGTATTTATGGATGTTTTGTTTCTTTTTGTCTTTTTTGAGATAGTATCACACTATGCAGTGCAGGCTGGCCTTGAACTCACTGTGTAGCCCAAGCTGGGGTCCAACTCAAAGCAATCCTGCCTTAGTTTCCCAAGTACTGGGATTACAGGTGTGTGTCACCGCGTCTGGCAAAAATAGTGTAGTTAAAACCTACTTTGAGGGCCTGGCGAAATGGTTCAGTAGTCTAAAGTGCCTGCTTAGACAAGCTTAGGCAACCTCAGGGGCTGAAGTTCTGGCACCACATGCTGCGCCAGCCTTGACCCCCAGGCCAGGCTGAGCTGACCATAATAAACAAAAACAAAACAAACAAAAAACCTCCTTTGAAAATATTTTTCAAATAGTCCCATACTGAGTTTTCTTCCTTGGTTTTTTGGTTTTGTTTTGTTTGTTTGTTTTAGACTTTTTTTTTTTTGGGGGGGGGGGGGACCGGGGTTCGAACTCACAACTTTGCACTTGCCCAGCAGGCACTTGTGCCTCGGAGCTATCTCCCCAGGCCCTGTTTTAGACTTTTTTATTTTTTATTTTTTATTTTTTTTCTTGTTTCAGAACTTTTGTTTGTTTATTTATTTTTACAGCCTGTTCAGCCTGCCCTGAGGTCAGGGCTGGCACAGCATGTGGTGCCGAGGATTGAACCGTGGTCCCTGCAGCCACCTAAGCTTTCCTGAGCAGGCGCTTTAAACCACTGAGCCATCCTGCCAGGCCTGTTTTTGTCTTTTTAAGACAGGGTCTTAGCCAGGCGTGGTGGCTCACGCCTGTAATCCCAGCACTCGGGAGGCTGAGGCAGGAGGATTGGTGCGAGTTCGAGACCAGCCTGGTCTACAAAAGTGAGCTCAAGGCCAGCCTCAATTGCATAGCGAGACCCTGTCTCAAAAAAAAAAAAAGAAAAGACAGGGTCTTGCTATGTAGTTCAGGCTGGCCTTTAGCTCACTTTTTGTAGCCCAGGCTGGTCTCAAACTTGCACCAATCCTCCTTCCTCAGCCTCCCAAGTTCTGGGACTACAGGTGCACCACCGCACCCGGCTCTTCCTTGGTTTTGCTTCTGCCGATCTGGGGATTGAGATCCCTTGGGTCTGGTGCATGCTGAGCAAGCCCTCTGCCACCAAGAAACATCTGTAGCCCTAACAGGAACATACAGGGAACAAGACATTATCTTTCATCTCAAAGATAACATTGTTCTAGTGTTAAATAGTTCACAGTGGCTTTGGGTAAATATCAAGGTTTGTGTTCAGGGAACATGTATGAAACACTCTCATCCAGGTAAGGGACAGGAATCACGGTGCCTAGAAAGTGATGCCCTAAAACATGCACTTTGGCAACTGAGAAAACTGCAGAAAACAAATCTCTCGCGAATCTTGCTGTAGTTCTTCTGTGTGAAGTGTGGTTATAAAGGAACTGCCTGGGGCCTGGTGGGATGGCTCAGTGGTCTAAAACGCCTGCTTAGGAAAGCTTGGGCAGCTTCAGGGACCACAGTTCGATCCCCAGCACCACATGCTGCACCAGCCCTGCCCTCAGGGCAGGCTGAGCTGGCCATAAAAATGAGTGAATTAAACAAAGGTTCTGAAACAAGAAAAAAAAAAAAAAAAACAATAAAAAATTCTTAAAATAAATAAATAAATAAATAAATTGCCTGTCAGATCTAGCTTGCCTGAGACTAGATCCTGAGAACCTCATTCAAACCTCATTCAAACCTGGCTGTGATGGTGCATACCTGAAACCCCGGCACTCCTGGAGGCTGACGCAAGAGGATTACAATTTCAAACTTAGCTGAGCAGTTTAGCAGCTTATTTTTATTTATTTATTTTTAATGCATTTGGTACAAGGTCTCACTATGCAGCTCAGACTCATAGTGATCCTCTTGTTTTCAGCCTCCCCAGTGCCGGGATTACAGCCATGCACCACCATTCCCAAATCTTGGATGGTGGTTCAGCACACCTGGGGGTGGTGGGAGCAGCACCGCTTGTGGTGCCAGGGATCAAACCCCAGTCCCCTGTGTTTACTTAACCAGGTGCTTAGTCTGCAGAGCTATCTCGCTGGCCCCGTTTAGTAATTGGGACCCTGCTTCAACATTTAAAAATTAGCTAGGGGTGTAATGCATACCTGCAGTCCCAGCACTGGGGAGGCTGACATAGCAAGATTACTGTGAGTTGGAGACCAGCCAGGGCTAC
Organism: Myocastor coypus; assembly: GCA_004027025.1. Classification (NCBI taxonomy): domain Eukaryota; kingdom Metazoa; phylum Chordata; class Mammalia; order Rodentia; family Myocastoridae; genus Myocastor; species Myocastor coypus. The sequence goes on from PVJA010037253.1 coordinate 15,795, forward strand.
AAAGTGAGTTCAAGGCTAACCTGAACTGCATAGTGAAACCCTGTCTTGAAAATAAATAAATAAATAAATAAATAAATAAATAAATAAATAATGGGGTTGCCTAGAGATACAGCTCAGGAAGAAAGCTCTAGGTGTCCACACTAGGGGAAAAAAAAAAAAAAAAATCCAGTGAGGGCATATCCTGCTTCCAGCCTAGGAAGAATCTCAACAAACAGGCCTTGCTAGATGACCCTTCGCCACTTCACCTTTAAATCATGCACTTTGTGGGGCCTGGCAGGATGGCTCAGTGGTCTAAAGCACCCGCTTAGGAAAGCTTAGGCAGCTTCAGGGACCGCGGTTTCGATCCCCAGCACCACATGCTGTGCCAGCCCTGCCCTCAGGGCAGGCTGAGCAGGCCATAAAAATAAATAAAATAGGTGCTGGGGAGATAGCTCCACGGCACAAGTGCCTGCCTGGCAAGTACAAGGTCAGGAGTTTGAACCCCAGTCCCAAAATAAACAAACAAACAAACAAACAAAGTTCTGAAACAAGAAAAAAATAATAAAATAAAAATTTAAAAATTTTTAAAAAAACATGCAGTTTGTGTCCAGTCATACTTCCATTTGGCTGTCCATGCCTCAGTGAACCTAAGCATACAAGTAAACAGTTTCCCTGGGTCCTTAGGTCTTCATTTTTGAAGCCTCCTTTGTTACATAAAACACCGACTACATTCCGAGGTCCTTTCTTTTGTTACTCTGCTTTGTTATGGGGTTTCAGCCGTGTACCATGCTGAGAAGCACAGAGAAAGAGCTTCAAAACCTGTCTTCCAGCAGCTGACAGGAACCTTATGGCTGTATAGAAAAGGAGAACAAAGGCAAGGGTTAGGATTTTACATAGCTGGAGCTTTGCATAACTGGCGGCATAGGTAATGTGGCCAAAGCTTGGCCTGGTTAACTGTTTCCTCAGGGCTGGTTCTGCCAGACTCTTTTTTTTTTTTTAACAATTTTTTATTTTATTTTATTTTATTTTTTTTGGGGGGGGACCGGGGTTCGAACTCACGACCTTGCACTTGCCCAGCAGGCACTTGTGCCTCGGAGCTATCTCCCCAGCCCCAATTTTTTTTTTTTTTAAATTTTTTATTTTATTCATTTATGTTTTTCTTGTCTCATAACCTTTATTTGCTTATTCACTCATTTTTATGGCTGGCTCAGCCCGTGCCGTGACGGCAGGGGTGGCGCAGCATGTGGTGCCGGGGATTGAACCGCGGTCTCTGAAGCCGCCCAAGCTTTCCCAAGCAGGCGCTTTAGACCACTGAGCCATCCCGCTGGGCCCCCCCAATTTTTTATTTTATTTATTTATTTATTTTTTTTGTTTCAGAACCTTTGTTTGTTTATTCACTCATTTTTATGGCCAGCTCAGCCCGCCCCTGGCACAGCATGTGGTGCCGGGGATCAAACCGTGGTCCCTGAAGCTGCCCAAGCCTTCCCATGCAGGCGCTTTAGACCACTGAGCCATCCTGCCGGGCCCCATCTGCCAGACTCTTTAAGTGGCCATTTCACCCTCACTTTAGGGGGACAGCCTCGTTCCCTCCTGGGGTAAATACTCTAAGCTGGGAGGTGACCTTATGATGCTGTCTGTGCTGCTCTGGTTTTCCTGGACTCCCAGGTGACTGCAGGTTTGGGATTATGGCTGGAGACTTCTTGGCATCACTTTAAGGGAACATTGTAAAAGCTGGCAATAAGGTGACACTGCAAATCTTGAAAATTGCATTAGTTACTTGATGTTAGTCTTGAAGAAAGATAAGGTAGATTAGATCAATTTAGCACTATTAAACTTTGTATCAAAAAAAAAAAAAGAAAAGCCGGGAGTGGTGGCTCACGCCTGTAATCCCAGCACTCGGCAGGCTGAGCCAGGAGGATCGGTGCGAGTTCCAGACCAGCCTGGGCTACAAAAGTGAGCTCAAGGCTAGCCTGAGCTGCATAGCGAGACCCTGTCTCAAAAAGACAAAAAAAAAAAAAAAAACTTTGTATCACTAGCTTCTAGACAGACATTCCCTGAGTCATTAACATGCCTGTGTACAGAGCTGATCTAAAGTTTTATGTAATAAAATGAAGGTGGAGGTGCCAAGGTTTATCCTACTCTTTTTGGTTTTGTTTTTAGTACCGGGAATGAAACTCAGGGCCTTGCACTTGCCAAGCAGGTGTCTGTGCCACTACGCTACATGCCCAGCCCTCATCTTGCTTTCGATGACCCACCCTCTAAGATTGTGTTGCATTTTTACTTTTTCCTAGTGCCCCACCTCCCCCCCTTACCATCAAGACACATATACTTGGCTCTTCATGCTGGACAATAGCATAGCTGCTGTACTTATCTGCGTGTTCACTTAGGCTCTCTGATACCCACAGCATCTGGCATATGAGTGAACTTGATAAATATTTGTTAAAGGAAAGATAATCTAAATGTCCTCTGAAGCCAGGTGTGGTGGCACATGCCTGTAATCCCAGCACTTGGGAGGCTGAGGCAGGAGGATCAGTGCGAGTTCGAGACCAGCCTGGGCTACAAAAGTAAGCTCAAGGCCAGCCTGAACTGCATAGAGAGACCCTGTCTCAAAAAGACAATAAATAAATAAATAAATAAATAAATAAATAAATAAATAAATAAATGTCCTCTGACTTGGTCACTCCCACCTCTGGGGGAAAATAGGAATTCAGGGTTTCTCCTGGCTTCTAGCCTTCATCAAGGTCTTTCTGTGCATTCCCACAAGTATGGCTGTATATCTGCCCACTCACCTATTGCTAACTAGTTTATTTATTTCTTTAATTTTTTTGTCTTTTTGAGACAGAGTCTCACTATGCAATTCATGCTGGCCTTGAGCTCACTTTTGTAGCCCAGGCTGGTCTCAAACTCGCACCAATCCTCCTACCTCAGCCTCCCAAGTGCTGGGATTGCAGGCGTGTGCCACCACACCTGGCTGCTAACTAGTGATTGATTGATTGATTGATTGTACTGAGGACAGAACTTAGGGTATTAGTACAGAGCTACATTCTCAAGTCTTTTTGTTGTTGTTGCTTTAATTTTTTTTTTTTTTTTTTTTTTTGAGGTACCAAGGATTGAACTCAGAATCCTACACTTACCAAGCAAGTGCTTATTCTATCCCTCGGCCCCTTTAGTGTTGAGACAGGTGTCTTGGAAAATGCTAAGATGTGCAATTCAGTCTGTTTCTCTGTCTTTGTCTGTCTGTCTGTCTGTCTGTCTGTCTGTCTGTCTGTCTCTGTCTCTGTCTCTCTGTCTCTTTTCCTTTCTTCCTTTTTCCTGGTACCAGGAATCTATCTCAAGATCTTGCCCTTACCAGGCAGGCACTAATATTACTTTCTTGTTGCTGTCACAAAATATGTGACAAACACAACATAAAGGAGGAGAAATTTATTTTGGCTCAAGGTTGTGGAGGTTTCAGTCCATGGTGTTCTGGTTCCAAGGCAGAACTAGCCCAGAGAAAAGGCATAGCGGGGGGAGAGCTGCTCAGTGCTTGGCAGCAGATAGTAAAGAAAAAGGAGGCAGGAGCCATGGACAAGAATATACCTTTCCAGGTCACACTCTGAGTCACCCACCTCCTCTATAACAACAACAACAAAATACTATTAGGGCTGGAGAGAGAGCTCAGTGGTGTAAGAGCCTGGCTATACAGAGTCCTGAAAAAAAAGTTAACAAAAATTTATTTATTTATTTATTTATTTGTTTGTTTGTTTGTTTATTTATTTATATCAAGCTCATCTGGCTAGGCCCCATCTTTTTCTAAAATTAATTAATTAATTAATTAATTAATTAATTTTTATTATGGCTGGCTCAGCCTGCCCCGGGGTTAGGGATGGGGCTGGCCCAGCATGTGGTGCCTGGATTGAACTGTGGACAGTTGTCTAAGCTTGGCTAAGCAGGCGCTTTACAACGCTGAGCTATCTTGCTGGCTCCTAGGCCCCATCTTCTAGCAGCATATTCTGCTAGGATCACATTAACAGGTTGATTAATGCACTGTGGGAGGAAAATAGAAATCAACCTAAGGACTGGACCAGTGACCTAGTTTTTTTTTTGCGGGATGTGGGTTCAAACTCACGACCTTGCACTTGTCCAGCAGGCACTTGTGCCACAGAGCTATCCTCCCAGCCCCAATTCATTTTTTGCTTGCTATGGCAAAATATCAGAAGTTGAAAGTTCTTAAAAGAATAGAAGTTTCAGGGCCAGTGAGATAGCTCAGTGGATTAAGCACGTGCTTAGGCAAGTGCAAAAGCCAGGGTTTCATCCCTGGCCCTGTGTGCCCCACCAGCCTTGCCCTTGGCCGTGCTGAGCTGGTGATGGAATCCAGGTGTGGTGGCTCATGCCTGTAATCCCAGCACTAAGGAGGCAGAGAACAGGAGGATCAGAGCTGCGTGGAGACCCTGCACACACACACACACACACACACACACACACACACACGCACGCATGCACGCACAAAAGACATAGAAGTTTCTGAGGCTGGGAAGATAGCTTGGAGGTCTAAGTGTGCCTGGCAAGCACAAGGACCTGAGCTTATTTCCGGTACCACATGCTGTACTGGCCCCGATGCTGGGCAGGGTGGTGCACATGAGGACAGGAGGATCACTACGAGTCTGAGCTGCCTAGCAAAACCCTGTACCAAATTAATTAATTAATTAATTATAGACATTCCCAGATGCCCAGCCTGAGCAATTTAGCAATTTAGTGAGACTCAGTCTCAAAAAAGAAGAAGAAGAAGAAGAAGGAGAAGAAGAAGAAG
>PVJA010037254.1:0-20380 GCA_004027025.1 Myocastor coypus
TTTTTTTTTTGCTATAATTTTATATTAACTTTTTAAAAAAAGTATTAATAAAATTTTCCCGGCTTTTTGTGAGCGAAAGTTGAACGTGAGTCTGTTGGAAATAGAGGCAGATACAGTTCAGTCTCTTGTAGTCCGCTGCTTCCCCGTTAAAGAGAGTAGAGCGAGCGCTAGCTAATATCGCCGGCCATACTGTGTAAGCGAGGGTTCTGCGTGAGCGCTGCGCCTTATATATCATGTCTGGGTGAAAGGACCGGAAGTGACGTATTTTCCACCCTCCAAGACCCATAGGGCTATCCTACTGTCAATCAACCTTCGCCGAATGGCGACTGGCTGGCGGTGGACCTACGGGGAGTGCAGGGAACTACCCGCTGCAGTGTGGGTGGAGCTACTGCTGTCCCCTGAGCGGGGGACGGCGCTCTGGTGTCCGGCTGGGCACTAGGAGCCTGGGGTTGAATCAGATTGGGTGGGGAGAGCGGGAACCGAGAAAGGAGAGGTTGTATAGCGCCGCAGAGAACAACTGGCTGGGGAACCTGGATGCGTCCTTAGGGGTGTTGGCTGGCTTTCGGCGCGGGCAGTGGCCGGGCTGGGTCGGCCTGGTGGTCTTGATCCTGTGCCATTCTCCGCGACTGCTGAGGGACTTGGCCATTCTTAGAAGTATTTCCCCGCGGCGAACGCAGCCAGGCATTAAAACTGCATTTATCCGTGACGTACATGTTGCCGGGGGTCGAATTAGACAGCACTTTAACTCCACTCCCGCGTTATCTGATGTGCCGATGGACGCACTTCTCGTTTACACAATAGCCAGAAGTGTTGACTCCCTGTTTCAAAAGGGAAAGCAACGTGGCGCCAGGCCTGGGAGGGCTCGGGCTCTACTTACCTCCCACCATGCTGCTCACCGAGCCAGGAATTGGCTGAGCTCAGCAGCCGCCCCGAAGCACTGGCAACCCCGTGCTCCATTAGTTCAGGGGGTGGAAACCTGTTCTGTGAAACTAATTCTAGAAAACAGACTTGTTACTATGTAGTCTGGGGTTCTTTGATATTTTCTTTGAATTGTTTTAAACTGGCGAGCTCATTGAAAGGAGTTCCTTCCAACCCCCAAATGTACAGTGCTATCTCCTGCTCTTAGGAAGGATTTACATGAAAATTAATATAACAGGGATTCCAGATCTATCACTAGTAGTCATTTGAAGAATTGTGAATCTAACATTTTACTACTAGAATAAAGTATAAAAGTTACAATAAGTTTAATCAACAGTGGCCAAATTGTGGTAACAAAGTTACGATTTACTCTGAAATACTGGAGAAACAACCCAACCCGATATAAAGAACGACCATTGTTACAAGACAGAATGGCTTTTCCCTGTTATCCGTAGGAGCAAAAAAAAAGGAAAACTTTCCTTAATGTGAAATAGGTAATGTTAGCAAAAAAAAAATGTGCTGAAAAAGAAATTGTTGGAGTCTGCACTGTAGATATAACCTGAAGGGTAGTACTTGTCTTTCAAAAACATGGACTCAACATGTCTCCATGAAACCTGTTGGAAGAAGCTGTGTCGTGAGTTAGTAGATATAATTCATTTCTCGTGTTTTTAAAGCATTCAACTCAAGTGGGGGATTGGAATGAAAGATAATAAATGTTGTTCATTTTAATATAAAAAGAGGAAGTGGTTGTACTTGGAATAAAGATAAAAGGAGTATTTCTCAGTTTTACAAGCTATTCATTTATTTGAGGTTGCTTATTGTAGTGAAGAAACTGTCTACTAAACCACCTCAAACACTAATTGTGGTAGAAGCATAATTTGGCTTATAATTGCTTATAATTAGTTGCATTTCAATTACTATTATGTTTTTCCCAAAGTAATTTAAGTTACTATGAAAGTGCCAAGACTCTTGGCAAGGTAAGTCTTTGATAATTTGATATAGGATGATTTAAATAGTGCCTATGAAATAGATTGGTCCTTTATAAAATGTCATTTTTCTTAAGCAACATTATCTTGAAGCTCAAATCCGTTGTACTTATTACTAAATTAATCAGTTTTTGCTCAGACAGTTCACTGAACAGGGTACAGACCTGTAATCCTAGCATTCTGAGAGGCCAAGACAAGAAGATTGCAAACTCAAACCCAGCCTGCACAACTAAGGAAGTTAGTGAGATTTTGTCTCCAAACCAAAACCAAAACAAAAAGTAAGGCTTGCGGGTGGGGGACAGCTGTTACTGAAAAAGTGGGGTGGTGCTCCGGAGATGTGCACCAAGGCCTGGAGTTTAATGACCAGTACAAATAAATAAATATTATTATTTTTCTTTCTTTTTGAGGCAGGGTTTCACTATGCAGTTCAGGCTACCTTTGAGCTCACTATGTAGCCTAGGCTGTCCTCCAACTCACAGTGATCCTCCTGCCTCAGCTTCCCAAGTGTTGGGATTACAGGCTTGCATCCTGAATGCTAGCATTCTAGACATGAACCCCTATGCCCAGCCTTAACATACTTTTAGATTGAATTTTCAAAAATGACTGTGTGAGCCAGGTATGGTGGCACACACCTGTTAGCCCAGCATGGGGGAGGCTGAGGCAGGAGGATCACAGTGAGTTTGAGGCCATCCTGTGCTATATAGGGACAGCCTGCCTGAAAAAGACAATCAGTTAATCAATAACTAAAATGATTGTGTGTTGGAGCTTGCTTCTTCCTTTCAAAAGAGCCAGTTGTTACATTTTGAGGAATTTGGGAAGTCAGTTGAAATCATATTTTGGTAGCATGCATGGGTATTATTTCAAACAAATCCACAAATTCAACAGTCTTAGCACTGTCAGAGGTAGCTGTTAACCATTTACCAGCATAACACAAGTTGTCACAAATCTATCTCATTGATGAGGCTGAGATATTGAAAGGTTGTTTTTGTGGTGCTGGATTTTTTTTTTTTTTACATTTAGATTTTTTATTACTATATATTGGTAGTATGTAATGTCTACATCCCTCATGGGGAGTTGGCACATAAACATAACACATCTTCATTCATTTTTCATCCCCCTCTCATCTCTCCCCCCTCCATCCATCTCTTGGTTCCTTCCCCATTTGAGAAAAATATCTTCCTATCCATTCACCTGTTGATGGAAATATATGTTGCTTCCACTGCTTAATTATTGTGAATGATGCTGCTATAAACATGGGCATGAATGGACCACTGTAATATGATCTTTAACTCTTTTTTAGATACTTAAAAGAGGAATTGCTGGGTTAAATGGAATGGTTTTAGTTTTTTGAGGAATCTTTATACTGATTTTTTTTTTTTTTATTTTAGTACAGGGTCTACAGGGTCTCATCACATAGATCGGACTCATAGTGATCCACTTGTATTAAGCCTCCCATGAGCTGGGATTACAGGTGTGCAACACCATGCCCAGTCTCATTCACCATCTGCCTAAATTATACTGATTTCCATTGTGGTTGTACTAGTTTACATTCCCATCAACAATGCAGAAAGGTTCCTTTTTCTCACAGCCTCTCCCAATTTTGTTATTTGCTTTCCTAGTGATTTTGGGGTAAGGTAGAATGTCAGTGCTATTTTAATTTTCATTTCTTTTTTTTTTTTTTTTTTTTTTTTTTTTTTTTTTTTTTTTTTTTTTTTTGAGACAGGGTCTCGCTATGCAGTTCAGGCTAGCCTTGAGCTCACTTTTGTAGCCCAGGCTGGTCTCGAACTCACGCCGATTCTCCTGCCTCAGCCTCCCAAGTGCTGGGATTACAGGCGTGAGCCACCACGCCCAGCTTTAATTTTCATTTCTCTAGTAGCCATTGATGTTGAACATTTTTCTGAGAAGTGTCTATTTAATTCGCCTATTTATTTATTTATTCAGTACAGGGATATAGGGTCTCACTACATAGATTGGACTTGTCGTGATCCTCCTGTTTTCAGCCTCCCAAGTGTTGGGATTACAGGTGCATACCACCATACCCAGTCTCAATCACCATCTCAGTGCACATCAGGGATGGGGCTGGCACAGCAGGTCCAGGAGACCCAGGATCTAATCCTGGTCCCTGTGTCTGCCTAAGCAGGTGCTCTAATTCACTGAGCTATCTGGCCAGCCCTGACTTTTTTTTTTTTTTTAATTGGATCTTTTACTTTGAGGAGTCTAATTTTTTTTTTGGTGGGACCAGGTTCAAACTCTCAACCTTACACTTGCCAGACAGGCATTTGTGCCATGGAGCTATCTCCCCCGCCCCAGGAGTCTAATTTTTTGAGTGTCCAATGTAGCCTAGATATATCAGTCCTCTGTGTGAGTGAGATAAGAGACAAGGCATGGCTTAGACTGGCTGGGAAGACAGGCATGGCAGGATCCAGGATCTACCCAGCAGAGCCTCTCAGGGCTCCATATGTAGAGCTTCTTGCAGGCTCCCATAATATGTGGATGACATATAAGGACACAGATACCATGAGGAGCCTGTTATTGTGTCTCTTTCATGGTAGCCCATCCTATGACTTTCAGACCAAGGTGTACATTTATTTTTTGCCTTTCTCTTTTCCTCTCTTGTTGATCCCAAATTTGCCCCACAGGGCCAATTTTTCCCTCACTCCTCACTTTCAAACAAACTTTAGGCAATGTAGCAGAAAATGCTCCCTCACAGCCTGTATACTTCAGTTTCTTAGTTGCCCAGATAATAGTTCCTGTTCAAGGTTCCAGATGCTTCTGTTGCTTACAAATGGCTGCTCACTATGACATAGCTGGTCACTGTGATGTACACTATATAAATCAATACCCAATTGACAAGCCGTTCTGCCTCTGTACTTCCTGCCTGTTTTTCCCATATAAGCCTTAGATCCCAAGGGATTGGGACCAGGTTTTCTGGCAATGATTCTCATCAGTGCCTGTTGATATAAATAAATCTGCCTTCAAATCCTAGGCATTGCTGCAGTGTTTCTGCTTGCTGTTGCATCTTGTGCATTGGCCAGGAAAACCGACTATGCTGACCTCTTAGACCACCAGTCATGGCTCCTTGCAGATAGGGCAAGGACCTCCCCCAGATTCCTACAGGAAGGTGCACCCTGGAGATATTTTGACTCCCCTTGGAAGTAAAAAATTCCCACAAGGTGCATGACCAGGCAAGCATCTGAACGTCTCACTTTGAGGGACACCCACTCTTTGTTGTGCTATTGTTCAAGGGCACATACATACAGCATAAGAAGACAGAACAGGAACTAGAACCTACTATCAGGGACTTTTCTGGAGTTAAAAATCAACTGTATCTCAAAGGGGGAATAAAAGTAAAAAGAAAAAGAGACTCATCTTTCCTGAGAATTCCGCCTTGGCACCCTCGTTGGCTGCCAAGGTTCCTCCCAACACTTACGGCTTCACACCCACTCCCAACCCACCTACTTCCAGTCAACTGAACTGGTGCCAGCTGGCCATTGCCTATGGAAGACACAGGGCAAGAGATGTGGAGAATTGTTTCTCTGTGATCCAATTGGTATGAATTCCAGATGTAGATATCTACAAGGCACAGTATGGTAGCAAAATGTACTAGGTTTCAAATGACAAACATGCCCATGTATTATTTAACAGGTGTATTTTGGACTGAGGATATAGCTCAGTGGTAGAGTGCATACCTTGCATGTTTGAGGCCCTGAGTTCAATCTCCAGCATCAAGAAATAGAGCAGTCTGGGTATATTCAGGCCATGTAGGATTTAGGATAACAGTGCCTTTGCTAAGCTGGAAGGTGGTACCAGTTATGGAATTTAAAGAAATTGCCACAATCCAAGCAGCCATGGGTTCCTGAGAAAGTACAAGAGATTAAGAAAAACTATAGACACATACTAAAAGGAAATCTGGGACCAGGTGGCATCTGACCCCTCTGGTGGAAAGGGAGGGTCAACCTAGTAGGCATGTGTCTTTACATACTATAAAACAGAGGGAGCTACATACTGGGACTGAAAGTGTGAGATCTGTGTTTTTTGAATGAGAAAATTCTTAGAGCTATCTGTGCTATAGTTAATGGATTGAAACCAAGGTCAGACACCTGGTGCACCAGCCTTTCTCTAGTTTCAACAACTTGTTCATGTGGCTTGCCTCTGGAGCTCTGTGTTCTTGGGGCTGGCCTTGCTCTAGCCTCAAATGTGTGTTCAATCTCCAACTCAGCCACTCCCCTCAAAGAATCACCGTCACCATCACCATCATCATCATCATCATTATTTTGTGACATTATAGATTGAACCCAGGATTTCTTGCATGCTAAGAAAATGCTTTACTACTGAGCTATATCCCCAACTCTCAGAATTTTTACTTTTTGATTGTTTCTTCAGTCAATACATACTATATATATATATACAACATTCCCACCTCTGGCAGTCTTTCTGTTATTGCTACACATAAAGTTTTCTTAGAGGTGTTAGTCCTTGGGGACCCATCAGTCACTATTTCAAAAACTTTTCATGTTGAAATTTATTTTACTCTATTTTTAAAATTTATTATGGCTGGCTCAGCCTGCCCGGAGGGATCGAACACTGGCTCCTGTGCCTGCAGGCACTTTAATCTGCTGAGCTATTTGGCCGGTCCCAGGACTTCTGAAGACAAGAAATTACAAACATTTGGTTATTGTGTTTATTTTATTTTATTTTTGTCTTTTTGAGACAAGGTTTCACTATGCAGTTCAGGCTAGCCTTGAGCTCACTTTTGTAGCCCAATCTGGTCTCGAACTCATACCAGTCCTCCTGCCTTGGCCTCCTGAGTGCTAGCATTATAGGCATGTGCTACCATGCCTGGCTTATTTCTGATGATAAATTTTCAGTCAAACATAGAGAAGCAAATGCTTTGGAATATATAATTTATAAGTTACTAAGGGAAACCACATGTCCCCAAGGCTTTATATCTAATTTCTTAAAGTAGAATGAAATTCTTACCTCCCAGTATTGACAGGCTGCTATTCTATAAAGATGGAGCAGGAGAAGACCCTAGTAAACAATCTCCATCTACATTTGGAAAACACACACATACACACAAAAACAGAAAATAAAGGCCATCTTGGTTTTCCTATAGGGAGGTTCACAAGTCCAGAAGATGTGTCTGTTTTGTATGCTCTAAGCCTAACTATTAAGAGCCAACTATTATATTTTAAGAAATCTCAACATTAAAAAGATAACTCAAAGAAAATAAGGAAAAAAGAAAACCAGAGATCACAAATAATGCATGAAATAGAAGTTAAATCCTAGGTTAAAACAGCATAATTATAGTCTGCAGGGAGAAGAGAAACTATTCTATGCATAAAACAAAACCAGAATACTATAAAAAATGAACATTCAAAAGTCTAAAGGGTGTTTAGATATTTTTTTTTTTGTCTTTTTTTGAGACAGAGTCTTGCTATGCAGTTGAGGCTGGTCCTGAGCTCACTTTTGTAGCCCAGGCTGGTCTCGAACTCGCACCAATCCTCCTGCCTCAGCCTCCCGAGTGCTGGGATTACAGGCATGCGCCAACACGCCCGGCTTGGGTGTTTAGATATTAAAGATGAGAGAGCTGAGATCTTTGAATAAGTGAGAGAAACAGGAGAGAGAGAGAGAGAGAGAGAGAGAGAGTGAGAGAATTAACTTAATAAATCTCTGAGAAAGTAGGACAAACTGGAAATAGTGGAGATGGGGCCTGGCAGGATGGCTCAGTGGTCTAAAGCGCCTGCTTAGGAAAGTTTAGGTGGCTGCAGGGACCGCGGTTCAATCCCCTACACCACATGCTGCGCCAGCCCTGCCCTTAGGGCAGGCTGAGCCAACCATAAAAATAAATAAATAAACAAACAAAAGTTCTGAAACAAGAAAAAATTTTTTTTTTTTTTTTTTTTGGTGGGACTGAGGTTCAAACTCACGACTTTGCACTTGCCAGGCAGGCACTTGTGCCACGGAGCTATCTCCCCAGCCCCGAAAAAAAATTTAAAAAAAGAAAATAGTGGAGAAATTATATGAAAATGAGTTAATCAGTCAAAAGTGTCTCTATGCCTAAGTAATATCCTAAGTAATATGAGTTCCACAAAGAAATACAACAGAAGATACTTATCAAAAATGATATAATTGGGGCCTGGCAGGATGGCTCAGTGGTCTAAAAGTGCCTGCTTAGGAAAGCTTAGGCAGCTGCAGGGACCGCGGTTCAATTCCTGGCACCACATGCTGCGCCAGCCCTGCCCTCAGGGCAGGCTGAGCCAGCCATACAAATAAATAAATAAACAAACAAAAGTTCTGAAACAAGAAAAAAAATTTTAAAAATTTAAAAAATGATATAACTTAAAAATTCAGAACAGAAAGACATGCATTTCTAGATTTTTTTAATTTTATTTTTATTTTATTTGTTTTTCTTGTTTCAGAACTCTTGTTTGTTTATTTATTTATTTTTATGGCCAGCTCAGCCTGCCCTGAGGGCAGGGCTGGCGCAGCATGTGGTGCCAGGGATCAAATCGCGGTCCCTGCAGCTACCCAAGTTTTCCTAAGCAGGCGCTTTAGACCACTGAGCCATCCTGCCAGGCCCTGCATTTCCAGATTTAAAGGGCTCAGTTAAGAATAAGTGTCTTAGTTACTTTTTACTCATTGCTGGGACAAATACCCAACGTTCAAAATGAAAGAAGGAAAGGTTTATTTAGCTCACCGTTTGTGGAGGTTTCAGTCCATATTCAGCAGCCCAAGACTGAGTGGAAGAAAGCAGAGAGCATCCAGTTCACAGCAGCGGAACAGCAACAAAATGGTGACTGAGGCAGCCAACCAATCAGGGCGGCAAAGAGCAATAGTCCTAGTCTGTCTCTCTGTCACTCCTTATATTACACTCAGGCTCTCCACCTCAGCCTATCCGCCTTAGGCTACATTCATAATCCCAGAAGTACTCAGACCATAATCCCATCAGTATTAAAACACATAATCCCAGTGACTCATGAGTCAAGTCTCAATCGATAGCAGTCCCCACTCATTATTGCATGAGGCTTTAGGGGGACAACTAGACATAGACCATAACAATAAGAAAGAAAAAAATAACAAAACACAAAAGCCCCACAGTATGGCAGATACAGTCACACATCAGTTCAGAATGTAATTCCTTTCACAGTCTGTGATGCTATTAGATTTGTCACTCAGTGCAGGGTTCCCAGATAGAAAGCATAACTTTGCCAATTTTGTTTGCAAACTGAGTTATTCACAAACAGAAGCATTCATGAACCAACGTTCCACTTATTGTGAAGTTTCACAACAATTTGCATAAAGATTTGTAAAGGCTTCCACAGAGAGAGAAGTAAAAGTTCACAAAGGATAAAAGACTGTCAAGGGAGCTGGGGAGATAGCTCCGAGGCACAAGTGCCTGACCCCGGTCCCACAAAAAAAAAAAAAAAAAAAAAAAAGACTGTCAAACACTGGGGTTCTGCACAGCGTAGCACATCGGAAGTTTAGACAACGGAGCAAAGTGTTGTTGCAGATCCGTGTTTTGTTTCGGTAATGCTGGTGATCAAACTCAGAGTCTGCTGTGTGGTGCACGCTAGGCAAGCTCTCTACTGCAAAGTTATATTCCTAGACTGATTATTTAGAATGTTTTATGTGAAAGTTTGCAAAACCAAGTTGTCAATGCAGCTTATAACAATAAAAGCAAGTTGCTGATGAGAAAATTCAGCAGAATAAGCACCTACTTAGGCAAGCACAGGGGCTGAGGTTCGACTCCTGGCACCACAGACCAAGTTGGCCTCCCCTCACCAGCAGTGCCCTGAGCTGGCCACTGAGACTGGCTGTGGTGGGGAAGCTGAAAACAGGAGGATCACTATGACTCTGCCTGTATCAAATACATAAAAATAAAATAAAAGCAAGCTATGGCTACATAGTTTAAAAATCATAAATGAAATATGACTAGTTTTTAAAAATTAACATAGAATAGTACTATATTGGGGCCCAGCAGGATGGCTCAGTGGTCTAAAAGAACCTGCTTGGGAAAGCTTGGGCAGCTTCAGGGACCGCGGTTCGATCCCTGGCACCACATGCTGTGCCAGCCCTGCCCTCGGGGCGAGCTGAGCCAGCCATAAAAATGAGTCAATAAACAAAGGTTCTGAAACAAGAATTAAAAAAAAAGAATAGTACTATATTTAGGGAACTACAACTAAGGGATTAGCGAATTGTTCCTGACTCATTCTATACTCTTCTTGTTTGAATAAGATAACAAATAATTGGAGCAACAAACTGTCACCATCAGTAATGGTATTTATCAAAACCCTTTGTGGAATGAAAGAGAAAAACCTATTTGTCATCTTAGTGACAAATTTTAGTTGATCACCCAGACATCCACTTATTTTGGACACTGGAATTGTTAGGTTCTTGGTAAGTGGGTGCTTAAAATCCTGAGTACTCCAGTTATTAAAATACTAATATATACTTGCACACATTCCAAATCTTGTCTTGTTTTTTACTGTCTTTTTTTTCTTTTTTTTCTTTTTTTTTTTGGTGGGACCAGGGTTCGAACTCACGACCTTGCACTTGCCCAGCAGGCACTTGTGCCTCGGAGCTATCTCCCCAGCCCCTCTTGTCTTGTTTTTAAGAGTAGGAAAATTTACTGGGGAAAAGGAACTCCCTAAAGAGTTGCCCAAATCCCGTCTTTTAAAAATTATTATTATTATGATTATTATTATTATTTTATTATTATTATTCCCCTCCCTGATCGAGAATCACTTTATCCAGAGTCCATGAAACACACAGCCCTCTTACTTTTACTTGTAGACCTTGTCTTCCAGGCCATAGCTGGTTGGCACAGGTCCAAATACCTATCCTAATTGGATTCTTTTGCTTGATAATATGAACTCAGAGACCTAGAATTTGAACAAGTGACTTAGTGAAGGACCTTTCAAAGGACCTTATGTAAAATATGCAAAAGTAGGAATTTATACATTTCACACATTTACACATAAACTGGAGTAATGAATTGTAGTCTACAGAATGTAAGAATTAGAAAAATTTAAAGAAGCGGTGATCAATATTATCTGTGGTAAGGTAGATAACATTTTCATGGGCACATCTAAGATAATTATGAACACTTGGTATCTTCTAATCATATCACAATATGCACATTCCCCTGCCTTTCATGGTGATACTTGGAATGAAATTCACACGTCATTCATGCTAGGCTAATATCTACCGCTGAGCTATACCCTCAGTCCCATATGACAACTTTTTTTTTTTTTTGGTCTTTTTCAAGACAATTTCACTATGTAGTTCAGGCTGAACTCATTTTTTTTTTTTTTTTTTTTTTGTGGGACCAGGGTTCGAATTCACGACCTTGCACTTGCCCAGCAGGCACTTGTGCCTCGGAGCTATCTCCCCAGCCCTGGGCTGAACTCATTTGTAGCACAGGCTCGTCTCAAATTCACAATGCTCCTCCTGCCTCAGCCTCTTGAGTGCTAGGATTACAGGTATACGCCATGACTGGCTTGCAACACATTATTTATTATTATTTTTTTTTTATTGTTTCAGAACCTTTGTTTGTTTATTCACTCATTTTTATGGCCGGCTCAGCCCACCCCGAGGGCAGGGCTGGTGCAGCATGTGGTGCCGGGGATTGAACCGCGGTCCCTGAAGCTGCCCAAGCTTTTCCAAACAGGTGCTTTAGGCCACTGAGCCATCCCACCAGGCCCCACATTATTTATTATTATTATTATTTTTTTTTTGTACAAGGTCTTGCCATGCAGCTCAGACTCATAGTGATCCTACTGTCTTAGCCTCCCCAGCACTGGGATTATAGGAATGTGCTACCACACCCAATTCAATTGCCAGCTCACCATGGGACCAGCATGACATGTGGTACCAGGGATCGAACCCAGATCCTTGCACTTGCCAGGCAGCTGCTTAAACTACCAAGCTAACTTCTCGGACCTTACAATACATTTTGAAGTGATTTCCAATTCATTTCTAATATATAAATCATATATATTTTGGCATATTATTTATAGTTATTAAATATTTTGAAATAAATGATAGCCAAACATGAAAGACATCATCATTTTAGTAAAAGGAAATGAACTGTTTGTCTTGGATAATTAAAATTTAGACTACTTTATTCGTTTAATTGTTCGTGACTAATTCTTATCTATTCTGAATAGTAATGTCACAGCATTGTTTACTCAGTTTCACACCCAGAGCACACCCAAAAAGCTGCTTCTATTCTCTATGACCTATTTTATGTATTTAGCATAACTTTGACTTAGAAGGAATCTAAGCTTATCCTAAGAAAATTATTTAAGGAAGCAAGCACTTTAATTTTTATTTATTTATTTATTTATTTATTTTTTCTTGTTTCAGAACCTTTGTTTGTTTATTCACTCATTTTTATGGCCGGCTCAGCCCGCCTCGAGAGCAGGACTGGCGCAGCATGTGGTGCTGGGGATCGAACCGCAGTCCCTGAAGTCGCCCAAGCTTTCCCAAGCAGGCGCTTTAGACCGCTGAGCCATCCCGCCGGGCCCCTCACTTTTATTTATGTAGTTATTACTTTAACAAATTATCCATATTTATTTATTTATGTATTTATTTATTTTGGTGGGAGCGGTATTCGAACTCACGATCTTGCATTTACCAGGCAGGCACTTGTGCCAAGGAGCTGTCTCCCCAGCCCCCATAGATTTGTTTGTTTGTTCTCTTTCTCTTTTGGCAATGCTGGGCATGAAGCTCAGATCCTGAGCTACATCTCTGAGCTATATCCCAGCCTTCCAACAGACATATTAAAGCTCATGATTTTTTTTTTTTTTTTGTCTTTTTTGAGACAGAGTCTCACTATGCAGTTCAGGCTGGCCTTCAGCTTGCCTTGGTAGCCCAGGCTGGTCTCGAACTCACACCGATCCTCCTGCCTCAGCCTCCTGAGTGTTGGGATTACAGGCGTGCGCCACCACGTCCGGCTTAAAGCTCATGCTTGAAAGAGAAATAAATTAGGTCAACAGGATGTTGCCATTTGGGTTGGGGAGAGAGCTCAGTGGCTTAAGTGCTTATCTGACAAATGATAAGTTCAACCCCCAGGACCAAAACAAAACAAAATAACAACAACAACAAAAAAGTTGTGATAAGTTAACTTGGCTTTGTACATACAGGCTTGGTATTAATGTATTCATTAACTCAGAATGATAGTTACACCTGGGATTTATATAGAAAGAAGTAATTCTTTTTTCCTTATGTCCACCTATTTTCCTTCCCATGTACCTTCGTGACCTACATAAAAGTCAGTTGTAACTCATTTTAATTCAGGTCTCTGGTGTAAGGTAATGTATTGTTTAACTTGACAGGGCTGTAAGCTGAAGTGTGAGATGGGGAGTTGTCAGAGTTTCCCAGAAGCAGCACCTTTAACAACTAAGGCGTGGTCTCATCAATGCCAAAGGACACTATTCCAGTTGAACATGTTTCTGTTCTGCATCTTCTACAGTGCAGTAAACTCTAAAATTTAAAATTAAAGCTATAACTCTTAAATAAAGGGAAACAAGGCAGAAAAACAAAACCCACAAAATCTAAAATCAGAAGTTAGCTATAGCTTCTGCAAATTCCTGGACATAAAGTATCCATCTCTGAGTTTTCTCTTACCTCTGCCAGTTTCCACAGCCACTGGGTAGATTTCCCAAGAGCCGAAAGGATGGGACAGGGAAATGTAGCTAAGTGACACATGGTACAGCCAGGCACTGGGTCTAGCAAATGATAGTTAATGGCAAGCTTTGTTCTTATTCATAATCATTCTGAATAATATTGAAGAACTGCAATGCTAGGTAGACAGTGAAGATTTTATTTTATTTTATTTTATTTATTTATTTATTTTTTTTGTCTTTTTGAGACAGGGTCTCGCTATGCAGTTGAGGCTGGTCCTGCGCTCACTTTTGTAGCCCAGGCTGGTCTCGAACTCGCACCAATCCTCCTGCCTCAGCCTCCCAAGTGCTGGGATTACAGGCGTGAGCCACCACGCCCGGCTGACAGTGAAGATTTTAGTATGGTACATGCAGAGGCAGAATGGAGATTTCCTGTCCTCAGTTGTTAGTTCTAAAAGGTCAGGTAGTTTAAAAATGATATAGTTACCAGCCTGGGCTACAAAAGTGAGCTCAAGGCCAGCCTGAACTGCATAGTGAGACCCTGTCTCAAAAAGACAAAAAAAAAAAAATGGTATAGTTACTAACACTTCTAAATTTTTCTTGCTGCCGGGCGTGGTGGCTCACGCCTGTAATCCCAGCACTTGGGAGGCTGAGGCAGGAGGATCGCTGCGAGTTCAAGACCAGCCTGGGCTACAAAAGTGAGCTCAAAGTCAGCCTGAACTGCACAGTGAGACCCTATCTCAAAAAGCCAAAAAAAAAATAAAAAAAAAAAATAAATAAATAAATTTTTCTTGCTTACTCCAGCCAGAATATACTTAGGTTTAGCTATCATCCTTATTTATTTCAGATCTTTTAGATAATTTCAGATAATTAGATAATGTCTAATTAACCAATGTAACCATTCATTCACTAATCAAAATGTGTTCTTTTTGTGACTTTGGAAATCACACTCAGGGTTTCACACACTACCATTAAATCACATCCCCAGCCCCTGAACAAATATTATTGAGTACTTTTATGGCATTTTGTCAGGTCCTGCGATGATGTGGGGAAACCTGTTCATTGCAAATTCCCCAGTCAGCAGCATTCTGTCATCATAGCACAAGATGGACTAAAGTAAGAAATTAATACCAGGAGTAGGGTTTTGATAAAAAGAAACAAACATCAGGAAAATGTGGCAGCATTTTTCTGGTTTTTTTTTTTTTTTATTTTTTATTTTATTTTATTTTTTTTCTTGTTTCAGAACCTTTGTTTGTTTATTTATTTATTTTTATGGCTGGCTCAGCCTACCCCGAGGGCAGGGCTGGAGCAGCATGCGGTGCCGGGGATCGAACCGCGGTCCCTGAAGCCGCCCAAGCCCTCCCAAGCAGGCGCTCTAGACCACTGACCCATCCCGCTAGGCCCTTTTTTTTTTTTTTTTAAACAGAAAAAATAATAGAGATTGATAGAACAGGAAGATCAGGCTAGAAAAACCCTAGATTATGCTTTTTGCTTTTTATGTATTTGGTTCAGGGTCTCATTATGCAGCTTGGACTTGTAGTGAGGCCCCTGCTTTCAGCCTCTCCTGTGTTGCAATTATAGGCATGAGCCACCATACCTGGTCTTGGTGGCCAGTTCAGTGCACCCAGGGGCAGGGCTGGCACAGCATGTGGTGCTGAGGATTAAACCCCAGTCCATGAGCTTGCTGAAGCAGGAACTTAGTCTGCTGAACTAGATTTTGCTAAGGATAATACTAGTAAGGTTTCCACAAATAGAGTGGGGTGGAGGAATGAGAATTGAAGGAACTATATAGATTTTTTTTTCATTTTGTATTTTAGGGAAAGGTCTACAGGGTGTTCGGGGTCTCACTACTAGATCAGACTTGTAGTGATCCACTTGTTTACAGCCTCCCAAGAGTTGGGATTACAGACATGCACCACCATACCCAGTTTGTCTCAGCACGCCCCAGGGACAGGGCTGGCAAGGCAGGCCTGGGGATTTAATCCCTGGCCCTGTGCCTGGTTGCAGGAGCTTTAATCTGCTGAGCTATTTGGCTGGGCTTCTTTTATAGATTCTTCTAATTGGACATACAGTAAAATGGGAGAAAAATGATGTAAATTAGACTTTATAATAAATGAGGGCCCGGCAGGATGGCTCAGTGGTCTGAAGCGCCTGCTTCGGAAAGCTTAGGCGTCTTCAGGGACCGCGGTTCGATCCCCGGCACCACATGCTGCGCCAGCCCTGCCCTCAGGGCAGGCTGAGCCGGCCATAAAAAAATAAAAAAATAAATAAATAAACAAACAAGCAAAATAAATGAATCAGAATTTAGGAATTTGAAAATTTTTTTTCTTTATGTATTTGGTGCAGGGTCTCACTACACAGCTCCAACTCCCAGGAATCCTTTTGCTTTCAGCCTCCCCAGGGCTGGGATTACAGGCATGCACCACCATGCCCAGACTCAGTCTCAGGCTCAGCACACCCTGGGGGTGAGGGCTAGCATGGCATTCAGGACAGGGGATCGAACCCAGGTCCCTATGCTTGCCAAATCAGGTGCTTAATCCACTGGCTATCTTGCCAGCCTGAAACTTGAAGAATTTTCAGCTGGTAAAGAATAAAATCATTTTTAGGAGAGGAAACTTAGATTCTATCAAAGTGATAAAAAATGGGGCTGGGGAGATAGCTCCAAGGCACAAGTGCCTGCTGGGCAAGTGCAAGGTTGTGAGTTTGAACCCCGGTCCTGCAAAAAAAAAAAAAAACCAAAAACTCAAAGTGATAAAAAATTATCAAGAAATCAATATGGCTAGAAGGAAACCAGCTGCCATTTGTTAAGGCAACAGGAGATTGAATGACCCCAAAGACATTTGAGAAACCTTTTTCTTTCTTCCAGAGACATAGTCCTATCATATCATCTAGGCTTGCCTTTAACTCCTTGGCTCAAATGATCATACTGCCTCAATTTCTCAAAAAATTAGTGCTACAGGCATGTGCTACTATGTCTGGCTCATTTCTCAGGCTGCTCCTCCAATCAAAAGTCCAGAGCTTTATAGAAGCAGAAAGGCTCAGGGGAAAGGATGAAATATTCTATGTGCACTTGCCATCTGGGACTTCCAGACTTTTGCCCTTGAATTTCACTAGCTCTACCTAGTTGAGACTCAAGTAGCTGAGTGTGGCCTAGGGATGCCCCCATGACCCCAGAACTGTAAAGTTACCTGTGCATAGCATCAACCTGGGGGCACAACAGGGACAAGACTCCAGTCTATATGACACTTGTGAGAGCTGTGGCTCAGTCCCACATGAAAGGCCTAGGGGGAGCAACACCAACACCTACCCTTGTTGCCAGCCTGGGAGATGAGGTGTCAAAATTATTCTCATACCTTAAGATTTTTTTTAAAGATTTATTTATTTATTTATTTATTTATTTATTGTTTCAGAACCTTTGCTTGTCCATTCACTCATTTTTATGGCCGGCTCAGCCCACCCCGAGGGCAAGGCTAGTGCAGCATGTGGTGCCAGGGATCGAACCGCGGTCCCTGAAGCCACCCAAGCTTTCCCAAGCAGGCGCTTTAGACCACTGAGCCATACCGCCGGGCCCCTCATACCTTAAGATTGATTGGTTGATTGATTGATTTTTTTTTTTCTTTTTGGCAGTTCTGTAACTTTATTTCCAGGTTAGTTCTCATCCACATTCACTGTCTAGAGATTTTTGAACATGGTAACAGGGATGTAGGTTACCAAGGTATATAGCTTGTTTGGTGAATCTTCATCCTCATTCTGTTTTCTAGACAACCGTACCCAGATGCAATATGGGACATTCCTTATACCTTTGACCCAGAGATATAAGTTCATGGCAAACTTCCAGATCTCCTTAAGTGCCCAAAGGGCACACTTCTTGAAGCCCACTCCATGGATGTGCTTATGAATATTGATTGTGTATTCTTGGGCTACCACCTTGTTGATGGCAGAGTGACCCTTCTTCTTGTCACCCTTCTTTATGGGAGCCATTCTGCTGAGCCCAAGTTGAAAAAAAAAAAAAAAAAAAAAAGGATTGATTGATTGATTGATTGATTTTTAGCCTATTTGAAACAGGGTCTTTCTGTGCAATTGAGCTCACTTTGTAGTCCAGGCTGGTCTCAAATTTGCAATGATTCTCCTGCCTCAATCTCCCAAGTTGCTGGGATTTCAGGTATGTGAGGCCTTAGGACTTAGTATTTAGTTTGCCCTGCTGGACTTTGGGCTTGTATAGGCCCTATTATTCTTTCCTTATTTCCAATTTTTTTACTTTTTTATGGCTGGCTCAGCCTGCCCTGGGGGTGGCACTGGTGCAGCATGTGGTGGAGGGGATCAATCTTCAGGTCCTGCAGTTGCCTAAGCTTTCCTGAGCAGGCACTTTAGACTGCTGAATCATCTCACCAGCCCCCAAATTCTTTATTCTTGTTTTTTTTTTTTTTTTTCCTTTGGCGGGACCGGGATTCAAACTCATGACCTTGCACTTGGCAGGCAGGCACTTGTGCCATGGAGCTATCTCCCCGGCCCCTTATTCTTGTTTTTTAAAGAAATAAAATTTAATAATTTAGCCAGGCGTGGTGGCTCACGCCTGTAATCCCAGCACTCGGGAGGCTGAGGCAGGAGGATTGGTTCGAGTTCAAGACCAGCCTGGGCTACAAAAGTGAGCTCAAGGCCAGCCTGGACTGCATAGCGAGACCCTGTCTCAAAAAGACAAAATAATAATAATAGTAATAATTTAAAATTAAGAATTTATATATAAAATCTCAGTAAGAAGCCACGTAAAATGGTAGAAATAAACATCTTGCATTGCGTTAAAAAAAAAGAAGGAATAGAAACACAATAACAGGCACTGGGGCTATAGCTCAGTGGCATACAACGTGCCTGGCAAGCACTAGGTCCTGGGCTTGATTCCCAGTACCAAAAAGAAAACAATAACAACAACAAAAATCCCCCGTGTTGGGAGCCAGGCTGTGTAAGGATTAAGTTGCTGAACTCAGTGCTATCTGATTTCCCAGCCTCTGAAAGCAAGATAACACTGCAGCTGCAGGAGCTGAATCTCACTCCAAGGAACCCAGAGCAATAGATGTCATCTTAGAGATAACAAATTGTCTTAAGTAAGCAAAACTTACTGGTTGGAAAGGCCTTCGTTGTAACTTCTTAAGCCCTGCTAATTTTTTTTTTTTTTTTTTTTTTTTCCGGGACTGGGGTTCAAACTCACGACCTTGCACTTGCCAGGCAGGCACTTGTGCCTCGGAGCTATCTCCCCAGCCCTTAAGCCCTGCTAATTTTCATGGACTTGGGCCTCAAATACCCTGGACTTTCCCAAAACTTACTGCTTGTCTTATTTATTTATTTATTTATTTATTTATTTATTATTTTTGTGTCTTTTATTTAAGGCTTTGTCATTACTTGTTTCAGGAGATTGGGAACTAGGTCAAGTCCTCAATATCCCCAGTGAATATAAATTTTACACATAAAACAAGAATGTGAGGCTAGGAATATAACTCAGTGGCACAGAACTGCCTGACAAGTGTGAGATTCCTAGTTTGATTCCAGGTACAAAAAATATATATATATATGAATAAAACATTTAAGAATAACCTCAGTTATGTCAACTCATCACATCATTGCAAGAGACAAATTTGATCTTAAGAACAGTTTGATTTTATGGAAAACTTAAGTTGGACAGCTTGCTTAGATGTGTGTTAAAGTGTATTTTAAAAAGAACTTGAAAATAAAACCAGTTTGTAACCTGAAATAATTGTGTATAAGAACAGAATTTAAAAAACATAAAATCGCCGGGTGTGGTGGCTCACACCTGTAATCCCAGCACTCGGGAGGCTGAGGCAGGAGGATTGGTGCAAGTTCGAGACCAGCCTGGGCTACAAAAGTGAGCTCAGGATTAGCCTCTACTGCATAGCGAGACCCTGTCTCAAAAAAAAAATAAAAATAAAAAACATAAAATCTTAGGGCTGAGGTGTAGCTTGGCAGCATGGCACCTGCCTAGCAAGCACAAGGTCCTGAATTTGATTCACACAACCAAAAAGAAATAAAAATAAAATGTAAAAAATAAACAAATGGGCCCGGCAGGATGGCTCGGTGCTCTAAAGCGCCTGCTTAGGAAAGCTTAGGCAGCTGCAGGGACCACGGTTCTATCTCTGGCACCACATGCTGTGCCAGCCCTGCCCTCAGGGCAGGCTGAGCCGGCCATAAAAATAAATAAACAAACAAACAAAAGTTCTGAAACAAGAAAAATAAAATAAAAAATAAATTTAAAAAATAAACAAATTTGAAGCTGAGTAGATTAGAGTGACCTAATCTTCAGTATACTTCACTGAAAACGATATATAGGAGGAATGTTGGTGGAAGCTTCAGAATAGCACAGAGAAGATGAACACGGCATCCTCCTGAGTGCCACATCACAGGTGTGCACTGCCACTCTTAGTTCCTTTTTATGTCTCTTTTCCCTCCCTCTCACCTCCCCCTCCATCTCTTTAACCCCTTCCCTTTGGCAGTATACCTAATGTATCTTCATTTTCTTGTAGTTTTTATTCTAGTTTTTTATACTGGGGACTGAACCCAGGACCTTGCACTTGCCAGACAGGTGCTTATGCTGCTGAGCTATCTCCTTGGCCCTCCTTTTATATTTGATTTTGCTCTTTATTTATACTTTAGATTTCTCATATTAGAGAAACCATTAGGTATGTAAGCTTGTGTGACTGATTTGTTTAGCTTAATAAATCAATTTTCAAGGTGCTTTGTTTTCCTCTTCATGACTCAAACGCATCCTTTATAGCAGTGTGAATTGTGCTGCTATAAATATGGGTATTCATGTATGAAATGATTAACTCTTTCTGGAAG
>PVJA010037255.1:9661-20636 GCA_004027025.1 Myocastor coypus
ATGGTGATGTTTACCAGGAAGGCAATTCGACCACATTCACCTTGTGCTCCTCCTCACTGATATCATCCTTTCAAATGAAAAGGAGAAGAAATCAGTTATACGAATTCAGTTAGCCATTAGTTGGAGTAAATTACCACAGGCATGTACTTTGATCTCTATGCTGGACGTGGCATCATGGAAAGGCATGATTTTCACTAGCATGTAAGTGAATGTTGGTGTATTCAGATCAGGTCTGTGGACAAAGTATCTGTAGTTGTTCAGTTGTTCACTTATTACCATAATTATAAGCCATACCACATCATCGAAATTAGTGGTCAATTAATGTTTATAACCCTGTCAGGAAAGGGTAAATAACATTGCACTAATGATAGCTTTTAAATCAATGGCAAGAGTGGAAGGGTGGATAGAAACTAGGAAAGCAGTACTAAGTTACTATTATTTTTTTTTTTTTGCTATTATTTTTTCACAAAATCAAAGGAAAATATCTGAAAATTTCCAGAAATGCAAAAGAATATCCACTCAAAAGTAGGTTCTAAATATTTTATCATGTTTAAATCTTATGTTTCTAAATTTACTGCAGTTTACTATTTTCTAAAAGAGCTAGAAGCTTTAAAATATTTATGTAGGGGTTAGAGAGAAAGCCTAAAGTTGGCACACTTTTAATACTCACAAGGTCCTGAGCTCAATCCCTAGAACTATGAAAATAACTTCATATAACTAAGGAAAATTATTTTAATAAGCATCATTCATTGTAATAAAAGACTGGTGTTTCCATGCTCTGGTGCTTTACCTGTATTCATTTTGCAAAGTTTTCCTTTTTGGACATTACTTAGTCATCCCGGAATTTTTTGATATTTTCTTAATAAACTCTGTATCTTGCTATCTCTCTTTTTGTAAAAATAACAACTGACATCAAAGCATTTTTACTCATATTAAAAGCCCCAGTGAACTGCTGTTTGTTTCTCTTTGGTAACATCACCAATCCCCCTAGACCCAGAAAACCATGGTAGGATATATTCCTTTCCCATATTCTCCTCCTCTGCTTCCTGCGGTGTCTGATGTAAAACAGATTTTAAAGTTTATACTAGAACAGAGGTCAACATGAAAGACTCTAGGATCCTGGCCTTTGGTTTTTGCTTCTGGTCTTTATTATTACAGCAAATAGTTAGCTGAACTATTATTTTCCATGTTATATAAAACTTTGAAATAACAATCCTTTTACGAAATCACGCATCAGAATTTTCAAAGGATTTTCACATAGATCAGAGCAGGTATTAAGAGAGAATAACAAGGACATTAACCAACCAAAATGAACTGTGACACGCTTGAAGTTCTCAAATCTGCAAAATAACAAGCATGCTGTCCATCGCCCTGCTCAGTTCCCTCCCTCCTGTTTTCACCCAGAATATGTTTTCCGTTGAACACAACTCTTTTTGTGCTGTGGGTTCTGTTTACTGCTGCTTCATCTGGGAACATGCTCTGAGGATTTCTCCCTTTCTCATCTATCTAGTCCAAATAGAATCTCTGAACTTTTTTACACACTGTTCTCACTCATTTTTAAACAGCAATCAATCTTTCCATCGCTCCATGGCACTCACAACTCTTGCCTATTTTCAGTTATGTGAAACCATACTTCTCTAGTTGGTAATGTGCTTTTCCTACCTCATTTCCTAATTTCCCATCCTTTCTCAGCCAGCCTCCCTGTATCAGCATCATGGTACCAAATAGCCCTGGTTAAGTTACCAAATTCAGAGGCCATTTTTCAATGCGTCTCATGGCAGCTTTGATTCCTAAACTCTCCTCTGAACATTAGTCCTTCAAGAAGGGCAAGCAATGGCCAATTTCACATCTTCTGGGCAGTAGTTTTCTCCTCTTCTCCACCTTGTTCTTCTCTTTTTGAAGTATCCTCTTCTAATCTTTCCTTGAAATTCTAAGATTCTGAAGTAAAAAACTGGTAGAAAACAGAAAACTTCTAATCTTTCCTTGAAATTCTAAGATTCTGAAGTAAAGAACTGGTAGAAAACAGAAAATACAAAAACTATTAAAGAGGAAGAGTAAATTTTATAATACACTGTTGGGTGAATTGATAGGAAGATGAAAGAAGTCACATGTATCCTTTGATTTTGGAGGAATGAGCAAAGAGTCTTTCCACTGAGCTACCACCTTAGACATTCTGCAGTTTTTATTTTTATACTGGGTCTTAGGTTTTGCAAATTCAGGTTGAAATTTCAATCTTACTGCTTCATCTTCCTAGAGTGCTAGGATTTAAAGTCAAAGGACATCATGACAAATTTTACTTGCATTCTTTATGAACAGTATGAGCTTAAGATTCCTTGAATCTGGTGGAAATATTTCTCGAAAGAGACACTGTCCAAGGTAAAATGTGATGAGGATAGAGAGGAATCAGAAATGAATGTTATTTAATGTTCAATAGTTAGCTGGTTATTGACACGCCTTCAGAGCAGCTGACATGTCTGCAGATGAAAGAGAGATATTTTAGAAATTTTTTTAGTGAATTGCTTTTTTCTTCAGTTAAATTTATCCATTTCCACATCAATATACATTAACTCTTTTTTATTTTATGGAAAAGAAGATAAAACAAAATTTTGTAGCATAATAATATTTAATAAATACATGTTATTACATTTAAAGAAGTTGCTCAGGGTAGAAAATATGGGCATGAAAATTTCTCCTATTTTGATATTAGCACATGCCTTCCTTTTTAGTCTAACAGACTCTAATAATATAACGAGTTAGATTTTTTTCCTTTTCTTACTGACTTTTCCCCTTTTACTCATCCTATTTCCTTTTTCTTTGGAACATTTTTTTTTTCTATTTCACAGTGTCTATTTATATTTTAGACCATATTTACTCTTTCAAAATATCGCACAAGGGAGACAATCCAATGTTTACACAGGTGGGTCTAATGTATTTCACTTGTGAGTATGGTCTCAAGTTGCATGCATTTACCTAAGAGAGTCTCGAATTTATCTTATTTATAGTTATGCAATACTCCATTGTATAAAAATACCACATCTCTTTTATCTATTCCTTAGCTGACGGGCATTTGTGTTGTGTCCAGGATTTAACTAGGACAAATTGTGCTGTTATAAACTTGGATGTACATACATTGATGTGGAATGGTGATTTTAACTCTTCTTGAAGGTTACCAGGCGTGGGAGAATTGGGGAGAATAGCTGGGTACAGGTGGGACCTCTCATTCTCGTTTTTTTAGGGAATCAACAAATTGATTTCCACAGTGTTTTTGCCAGTATAGACTTTCACTAACAGTGGAGAAGGGTTCCATTTTACAGCTCCTCTAGGACTTGGGAGAAGGTGAATTCTTAATGAGTTAGACAGAATCTCAGTGTTGTTTTAGTTTGTATGATTTGAATGACCAGGGGTGTTAAGCAATTTTTCATATATTTATTTGTTATCTGTGTTTCTTCCTGTGAGCAGTGCATGTTCATCTTGGATGCTTACTTTTGGATTGGGTCTTTAAATTTGGAAGTTTCATTTTTTCAGCTCTTTATATGTTCTAGACAGAAATCCTTTTATCTGAAGGACAAATATTTTTTCCCACCCTGTGGTTTCTGTTTTCACATTCTTGGTAATTTCTTCTAATCTGTAAATCTATCTATCTATCTGTCTATCTATCTATCTATCTATCTATCTATCTATCTATCTATCTATCATCTATCTATCTATCTATCTATCTATCTGTATGTATGTATATCTATTTTTAATGTATGTAGTACAGGGTCTACAGGGTCTCACTACACAGATCAGATTTGTTGTGATCCTTCTGTTTTCAGCCTCCCAAGCACTGGGATTATGGGTGCATGCCACCATGCCCAGTCTCAATTGCCTTCTCAGCACACTCCAATGGTGGGGCTGGCAAGGCATATGGTGCCAGGCATGGAACCCTGGTCCCTGTGCTCTGCCTAAGCAGGTGCTTTTGTTCAATGAACTATCTGGCCAGCTTTTGATTTTTTTTTTTTTTTTTTTTTGTAAGATGAAATACTAGTTGTTCATACTTTGAAGTATTTCCATGCAGTCTGAAGTTTGTTAATTAACTTTCAACCTATACCTATATCTTCAAGATTTCACATATTTTCTCTTCTAGTCAATTTAGTGTTTCTGTTTTAATAGTTAGATCTTTGATTTGTTTTGACATTAGTACATAGTAATAGACATGGATATAATTTTAGTCTTTGGCATATAGAAAGACAGTAAATATATTGGTCCCTTTGTCAAAGATAAGGTGGAAGTACATGTTTGTAGTTGTAGATGTATATTTTAACCTGCTCTAATTGTCTTTAGGTTTGTTTTTTACTATTGCCATGCTGATTTTATCACAGTAGGTTTGTAATATAATTTCAAGTTAGGGATTTGTGACACCTCATGCCTTGTCTTTGTTGTTCAAGATTTCCTTTGCTATTCTAGGTCCCTTCAGGTTCTAGATGAATTTAATATGTATTTCTCTAGTTCTATAAATTATACTGTGCTAGTTCAATCCGTTTTGCATTTAAACTCTAGGACAATTTTGGGTGTGTAGTTATTTTCTTCCTATATTGGAACAAGGAATATCTTTTCAATTTCTAATCTCTTTGATTTGCTTTTGCAATCCGTAGATATATAAATTCGTTATTTCTTTTATTAGGTTGATTCCTAAGTATCTCATTTTTGATGCTGTTGAAGGTTGTTCTCTCTCTAATTTCTCTCTAGTGAGTTTGTTGTTTGTGTATAGGAATGCTATTGATTTTGGAGCATTACATTTGTATCTAGCTATGATAGTGAATCTGGTTATTAAATCTAGAAGTCTTTTGGTGGAGTTTTGGGGTCCTTTATGTAGAATATCATGTCATCTATAAAAAAAAATGACAAGTTAACATCTTCTATTTTATGCTTATTTATTTTATTTCTCGTTTTTTCTAAATGCCTTCATGAAATGTCCAGAACTATATTGAATATGAGGAATGAATGTGTACATCCTTTTCTTTTCTCTGATTTTAGAGTGAAAGATTTCAATCGTTGTCCATTTAATACAATACTGGCTGTTGGTTTGTCATAGATGGCTTTTGTCAGATTGGGATAAAGACCACCTATTCCAGTGTTTGGTAGGGTGTACTTTATAATGAATGAGTGTTGAACTTTGTTAAAAGTTTTATCTACATCTATTAAGATGTTCATATTATATTTGTCTTTGGCTCTGTTGATACAGAATATTGCAGTTTTGGATTTTCTTATGCTGAACCATCTCTTACTTTCATGGGATGAATCCTACTTGGTTATAATGTATAATTTTATTTATGTTTTGCTGCATTCTGTTTATTAATATACTGTAGATTTTTTGTATTTATGTTCATTAGAAAAATTGTCCTGTACTTTACTGTTTTGGTTGGATCTTTCTCTGGTTTTGTTATCAGGTAGTACTTGCCACCAGGAATGATTTTTTTCTTCCCTTATAAGATCATTAAATAATTGAGGTGCATTGACAATAATCTTTTCTAAATTTGCCAAACTGTAGAATTTAGGTGTAAATCAGGACCTGAGTTTTTCTCTGTTGCTAAATTGTAGTCACATTTTCAATTTCATTACCCGTTACTAAGTTTTTCAGAATTTTTATATCTTCTTGATTCAGCTTTATTTTTTGGCATATGGTGGAATTTGTCCACTTTTTTCTGTGTTACTTTCTTATGAGAGTACGTATTTTCAAAGAAGATATTGATATTTTGAATTTCCACAGGATATGTAATCACTTCACCCTTTCCATTCCAGTGTATAAATTTAGGTTTTTATATCCACCCTTTATTTATTTATTTATTTATTTATTTATTTATTTATTTATTTATTTAGTGTGAGTGGGTTAAGGGTTTATCAATTTTATTTATTCTTTCAAAGAAACAATTCTTTGATTGATTAATTCTTTGTGTATTTGTCCTTCTGTTTTCCTGATGTGAGAATGCACTGCTGTAAATTTCCCTTTCAAGACTGATTTCCTTGCATCCCATAGTTTTTGTTATGTTCAACCTGCATTTCCTGCTTAATTGTAGATAACTGTTTGATTTCTTCTTTTTAATTTCATCTGTTGTCCATTATTTGTTCAGGGGGTGTTTATTTCATTTCTAAGTTTTTTTTGGGGGGGGCTGTAGTTTCTTTTACCATTAATTTCTAACTTCTTTGCACTTTGATTAGATAATATGATTGGAAAATTTCAACTTTTGCATTTACTTAAGCATGTTCTTAGTTAATGTAGCACTCTGTATGGATCAACTAAGTCCATCTGTTCATATGTTTGTTTCAGTCCCAATATGTATTTGTTGATTATTTGTCTGATTGATATATTTGCTGTAGTATGATATTAAGGTACCTCATTATAATTGAACTACTACTTATTTAATTTTTCATTTCTATCAATATTTGCCTTATATAGTTGCATGCTTCTGTATTTGATACATATATATTTAAGATTCTTATCTTCTCCTCTCAAAGCTTTGCCCTAACAAGTATGTAGTGACTTTCTTCATCTTTTTTGACATTCTTGGTATGAAGTTCACTTTTTCTACAAACAGTATAGGAATCCTTGCTTTTATCTTGGTTCCTATTGCATGAAATATTATTGTTCATCTATGTAAAAAATAATATTCATTCCATCTATGAATTTCTTTTTGAGTTAAATGTATTTATACAGAATAATGTGTATTATTTCCATGCAAAGTACTTATCAATATATATCTTTAACTAAGATTCCATTTCTGCACGATAAATTCTAAGATCTACTATTTATTTCATATTTTCAGTTATATATATCAACAGTATTACCAAGTCTAAAACAGAACATTTTCCAGACAAATACATGCTTTTCAAAGGTCACATATCATCCTAAATGTTGGCTCTGTCAGCTCTTTCTACAAGTTTATTTATTTATTTATTTTGTCTTTTTGAGACAGGGTCTCACTGTGCAGTTCAGGATGGCCTTGAGCTCACTTTTGTAGCCCAGGCTGGTCTCGAACTCACACGGATCCTCCTGCCTCAACCTCCCAAGTGCTGGGATTACAGGCCTGCGCCACCACGCCTGGCTATCTTTCTGCAAGTTTAGACATACTCAAATCTAAATATTAAAAGAAGGTAAACTATTTGCAGATCCTTGCCTAGTGGCATGGTTTGTGTCTAGCTATCCCCATAAAGCCTCATGCAGTCATGAGCGCGAACTTCTAGAGTTTGTAGTTAACTCACGATCCACTGGGATTATAGGTGTGAGTGCTGCTGGGATAATAGGTGTGGGTACTACACCCAGTCAGAGGTGGATAGCATGAATGCAACTTAAGAGAGACAGACTTGCTCTCTGTAACCATTATTGCTGCTATTCCCTTTGTGCTCTCTGTTCTTTGCCCATAAAAGGTTTATCTCTGCCATGTATCCTTCCCTGTGCCTTGGAGCCAGCTGAATATGGATTGAATCATCCACTGACTGAACTAAACAACCCTTTCCTTACTTTATTTTGGGTGTCGGGTATTTGTTCTAGCAAAGAGTGAAAAGTAACCGAGATGTCTAGCATGTTTGTAACTGCCAATAACACAACTGGCCAATGTAGTTTATCAACAAAGATTTGCTCTCTTATATAACAACAAATAAAGCAGTAGCATTTTTTTTTTCTGCACAGTTCAGCTGGATTATTGAAAGGAATAGTTAAAGCTTCTCTCTCTCTCTCTCTCAATAATTTTTATAATTTTTGACCAATTCTGTATGCTTATATCTAGTAATCTGAAGACAATATGCAGTACAGCAACCCTTCTTGAATTCCTATAATTTTGTTCAGTGAAATTCTATATCATTTCTTTTTTTTTCCTTTCTCTCTTTTTTCTTTTCTTTTCTTTTTTTGGTACTGCGAGTCAAACTAAGAATAGATACTTGTGCCACTAAGCTATATCCTTGGCTTTCTGTATGTTTTCTGATGTTTTTTGTTTACTATTTTTTATTCTCCTTAAAAACAAGGAAATCAAATTATATTTAATTTAGAAAACAGTGTCATTGTAAAGAATGGATCATTCCAATTTATGACAAGGTCATCTGTACATAGGTGACTCATATCTCTATCATTTGATGGTACATCTTTGAAAAGATCAGGGTGACGATATAGATGTAGCTGGGTACTAAATGCTTGCTTAGTGAACAGAAATCCCAACTTTTAATGTCTACCACTACAAAAAAAGGATAAAGGAGTCCCATTGGTCAGCGCAGCTCTAATCTTGAGTGATAACAATTTCTCCAATATAAAACCATACAGAAAACAGAGAAGGTATGATATGGATATAATGTCCAAAAGAAACCTTAGATACCAATATTAATATTAAATATACTGACAGAGGTTCTGAAATAAGATTCTATAGATTTGAATTTTGGTTGTGCTAGAAGTTAAGGATGTCACTTTAAATAGATTGCTTAACTTTTCTATTCTTCCATTTTTTAAAAAAAACTAAGTATAGCAAAATAATCTTTATTAAGTCTGTGGTGGCAATTAATGATTTAATTCATTTCAGATCTTAGAACAATGTCATGTAAGAGACATCATAAGAGGTTTGTATATATTAGCTATTGTAATATGTCAGAAAAATATGTAAGAACAAAAAGAAAACTTGAAAAGAGAAAACTTCATAATAAAATTGAAAATGTACTCAGAATTTGTAAAAATAATAACATGAGCTTTTAAGGCTTCAAATGTTAATAAAATGTTTTCTTCAAGATTTCCAAATTATACATGATTTCTACCTGTAAACTATATGATTGTTTACAGAGAAAACTCTAGGAAATTTATATATGCTTAATATCCATAAATTAATCCATCAAGTTTCTTAGATGCAACATTCATGTATAGAATAAATGTTATTCCTATAGTAGTAACTAATAATTAGAAAATCCATATATCTCATATACTGTAACAACAAAAGCAAAATACAAATTACTTAGCAGTAAATGAAACAAAATGTTATAATTTTTTTGTGTATTTAATACAACTACAGGGTCTCACTACACAGATCAGGCTCCTAATGATTCTCCTGTTTTCAGCTACCCAAGCGCTGGGATTATAGGTGTGCACCACTGTGCACAATCTCAATCACAGGCTCAGTGTGAACTGGGGGGAAGATCTGTCATGGCATGCCAGCGATAGAAACCTAGTCCCTGAGATAGCTTAAGCAGGTGCTATCAAATTTTTAAGATATATTGAAAGACATAAAACAGGGCTAGTACACTTGCTAGTGCATATCACGTACATAGATGACAATACTCAATGTAAGATATTCTGGAAAAATAAAAATGTCTTTGAGAAAGGAAATATTATCAGAAATGTGAGCCTGCTCATAATAAGATTCTTCTTTGATTAAAGAAAAATTAAGAAGCTAATTATTAAAATTAAAGCAAATGTTTTGAATAAGCTTTAAAAGTCTTTTTACTCCCTCTTTTTTTGGTTGATATGAAGAATCAAAGTCACCACCTCATGCTTGCCAGGCAGACATTGTGCCACTGAGACATATTCCTGGTCCTTTTATTTCTTGATAAATAAAATATACATTGTTATGTCTTAAGATGTGTTAAAGGATTTAAGGCCACTTTTGACAAGTTGGCAAGTTTTAATCCCTTATAAATGTATAAGTACATTTATATTTATGGTAGTATTGGTAGATAAACTATATACTATGTTTATGCTTTGGATGTGTAACTCTGTGATTTATGCCACTGTCCAATTATTTGACAATGAAAATGTCTAGCATTTCTTAAAATATGTAAAAATGTAGGGCATATTGTACCATAATAACAATTATACAAAACTTATCTGTAGATTTGATAATAGCCCAATTAAAATCTCAACAGAGATTAAGAAATTTGACTGATATTTAAAAAGAAAACAGAAGGTCCAAAATTATCTTAAAATTAAAGTGGAGGAGCCGGGCGTGGTGGCTCACGCTTGTAATCCCAGCACTCGGGAGGCTGAGGCAGGAGGATCGGTGCGAGTTCGAGACCAGCCTGGGCTACAAAATGTGAGCTCAAGGCCAGCCTGAACTGCACAGTGAAACCCTGTCTCAAAAAGACAAATAAAATAAAATAAATAAAAAATTAAAGTGGAGGACCTGTTCATCTACTACCAATAGTCACTGCAAAGTTATAGGTGCTGGCACAGTGTAATATGGTATTAGTGCCCAGAAAAGACAATTGAAACAAACCAAAGAAAAATAAACAAATGAAAAACAGAGAAGTGAGTAACACACACACACACACACACACACACACACACACGCACGCATGCATGCACATGCACAAAAATTTTACAGGTGTTGAAAGACTTCTTTTATGTTAAATCAAAAGTGAAGATAGCATTGTTGAAAAAAATTGTCCTGGAATAACTAGATGAAAAATGCAGGTAAATATCATGATGTATCTAATTCACAGCATACACAAATAGTTAGTGACCAATAATGGAGAATGAAAAAAACTTCTTAAAATAAATGTATTAAAATATCCTCATTAAAGGAAGCAAGTAAAAAATGATAAAATTTCCTACATAAGGAATTAATTCATAAACAAAAAGTGCAAAATAATTTTGAAAGGAATATCACAAAGTGGGAAAAACATTTTTACTACATGAGAAAAAATCAATGCAAATCAAAAGCAAAAGCATACAATAAATTACAAATCAGTCAAAAGATATGATAACTAAGAAATCAAGATGATGAATAAATTTGTGGAAGATGTTCAAACTTGTTAATATTTAAGAACACAAGCCGGGCGTGGTGGCTCACGCCTGTAATCCCAGCACTTGGGAGGCTGAGGCAGGAGGATTGGTGCGAGTTCGAGACCAGCCTGGGCTACAAAAGTGAGCGCAGGACCAGCCTCAACTGCATAGCGAGACCCTGTCTCAAAAAGACAAAAAAAAAAAAAAAAAAAAAAAAAAAAAAAAAAAAAAAAAAAAAAAAAA
>PVJA010037256.1:8515-20617 GCA_004027025.1 Myocastor coypus
GCACAGTGGCTACCTGTAGCCGCACCAGCAGAAGACTGCGGAGTGCCATCTGCAGTCTGGAGAGCTGGAGGAGCTGCAGGAATCAGAGGCCTGGAGCTCACTGCAGAGTCCAGTGTGAGCCTGTATTGGAGACCTGCAGGTGAGCTGGAAGCCTGCAGGAACTGGAGATGAACAGAGGCCATGGTGAAGACTTCAGTCGGTGGGCACTCATGGATCCTATTTAGGTATTTTTTTTTTTTTTTCTGTCTTTCTGAGACAGGGTCTTGCTATGCAGTTCAGGCTGGCCTTGAGCTCACTTTTGTAGCCCAGGCTGGTCTCGAACTCATAGAGATCCTTCTGCCTTAGCCTCCCAAGTGCTAGGATTACAGGCATGCGCCACCATACCCGGCTTCCTATTTGGCTTTGAGACAGCATTTCACTGTGTACTTCAGGCTGGCCTACACTCACTCATTATATAGCCCAGGCTGGCCGCAAACTCAAGGCAATCCCCATACTTCAGCTTCCCACGAGCTGTGCTGAGGTTACAAGCATGTGTCACCATGCCCAAGTAGGACTTTTTTTTTTTTTTTTTCTGGACTGGGGTTTGAACTCATCACCTTGTACTTACTAGGCAGGCACTTTTGCCACAGAGCTATCTTCCCAGCCCCAGAGGTAGGGCTTTTTTTTTTTTTTTTTTTTTAAATGTGGAGGCTCTATTGACCAAGACCTCTCGAGCACTTGATCTTTTTGCCTCAGCTTCCCAAATACCTGGTATTATAGACTTCTGAGCAGCAGTCTTTTCTTGTATTTCTAATTTTACTTGGTAGCAAAAGTTATCTTGGTTTGGTTATATAAAAGTTTAGTATGTGTGAATTTTCTCTGTAAATATATTTGAATAAATCAGTGGCAAGTACATTCTCATATATTTATAATTTTGTAAAAAGCAAAAATTTTTTTTCCTGAGCAATGCTAATGGTTCTCAGTAAGAGCTAATATATTGAATAAGCTGAAAAAAAGAGAGAAATAATAGAATGAAGAAAGTCATTTATTAGTTAATTTGCTTTTCCAAAACTAACATGATAATAAGAGGGCTCAGGATAAAAACCACTCAGCACAGTCTCACACTGTGCATTGTAAGCATTCTTCAGAGCGACCCAGAAGCCTGTCTTAGGTTGTGTGATAGAGGCCAAGGGAGCAAAGCAAAAGGTACTTGGTTTAAGTTAATGAGTGCCCTGTAGAACTCAGAACTATGGTGTCCTACGCAGGTACAAAGATAGATCCGTAGCAGATTCAGGGAATCTCTATGGGACTGCACCTGTCGGCATCCTTGGTGAATCCAGTCCTTGTTTGAGGCTTCCAGTTGGAGCTGGCAGTTGTTGCAGGGATTACATTATTTAAAGCCTTCAGCTGGCTAGTGTAGGCAAGCAGGAGCTTAGAAGACACTTAATCTATTTTTTAAAATCTGTTCCTAAGTTTGCTTTGCTTAGGCTGTGAGACTCCATGTACCACCCACCTGCCACATTCTGGAGTTTTAAAAATTTATCCAAAGGGAAAAGGTCATTGTGAAATATCTATGTTTCAACATAGAAAGCTACTAAACAATGAGCATAATATAGTTGTAATAAATAAATCATAATCTGCTAAACATCTAGAATGCAGTTTAAATTTCTTTGAAAAGAGAATAACTAACTTACTCATTTTCACAGCCATATTTTCAATTTTTTTGTTTTTAGTTAGTGCTAACTTCTTAGAAAATTACTAGAATTACTTAAACTTTAACACACCTTGAGGTGACCTAACGGGATATGAATGGAAGCTTCTGGATAACTGCAAAGCTGAGGATCTAGCAGGTAAATCTACTTATATACGATCGACCATTACTTATAGGACCAGTGCTTTTTTTTTCTACAGTTGTAAATTGCAAATATAGAAATTTCAGAACTTAATCGTGACTTAATGGACCTTAATAGTAGCTTTCTCAATAGAAAATTTTAGCTTGATATTATGTCATTGTTCTTTTGAATTTGTTAGGTACATTGTAGATTAAAATCTTTACAGAACAATTCACTATCTGCAGTTCTTTTTGGCTGCCTCTAAAAAGAATAAAACTTTTCTACATTGAGAAATATGAAGTAAAGTAACTATTGTGCTCACACATTCTTATCTTCCTAGAATTTATATGTAGAATTTATGAAGCAACCTAATAAAACTCTAGGAAATAGATATCAAGTATTGAAAGGTAAAACATTAACTAAGCTTTTTCTTTTACAAATCATATGACTTCATTGAGTGTGATGGTGTACACCTGTAATCCCAGCCCTTGGGAGGCTGAGGCATGAGAGTCACCATGAGTTCAAGGCCAGTTTGAATTACATAGGGGCACTCTGTCTGAAACAAATAAACAAACACAAAAGCAAATATCACAAAGGTCTCTTATTTGTGAAGCAAGCAAAATTTATTACCTTCTTTCTTTTCCTCCCTAAGACTTCTCACTATTTTATTTTTAGATGCTTATTTGAGGCACGATTAAGATCAAGGCAAAAATTTTAGATATGTAGGCAGGGGAAGAAAATAAACGTAGGACAACTGCTTCTTAAATAGAGAAAATAATGGTTGAGCTATTCTAGTGCAAGTTTTTCCTGGGCTCCAAATATACTTTCAAAGAAAAGTAGACTATGATTTTACATTAAATGGTGGCAATCTTTGGAGAGCTGAGGTGAACAAATTAAACCAAATGATAAACATTTATATCAACTCCGTGACTGATTTTTATTTAATTACTTTTTTTTCAGTTGGGCAGAGTTCCATCATCCTTTTCTCAAGTTTGGTTGCTTTAAAAATGTCATCAGAGGGCACCACCTACGGACCCACAGGTTAAACTAAGGCACCCCAGCTCTGCCCCAGCTCTGGGCCTCCACCCTCAGGGCCACTTTCTTGTCTGAGGGTGGCTCTCAAGGGGTCAAGCAATCATTTTTCTACTTCTCACAGCTGCTACCACCTGCTCTGTTTCCTTGGGTTCCTCCCCCACCTCATCCCACCCAAGACTGGCTCTGACCTCACCAGTTTTCTTAGTTTCTGCCTCTCTGTCATTGAAAATAAGTATATGGCTGTTTCCATACTGGAGAGACAGAGGCCTGGCCCTATCCATAATCCAGCCATATCTGCCACTGCCAGAAACACATCATTTGTAGGAAATCAGTCTATCCCCAAGAGCTTGATTTCCCTTAAAACCTGTAAAGAAATTGGTCATGGTGGCACATACCTATGATCCTGTGATTGGGGCATTCTGAGAGGCCAAGGCAGACCTTGTAATGTAGCTCAGGCTAGCCTTGAACTCCAGATCCTCCTGTCTCAGCCTCTTCAGTGCTGGGATACTTCAGTGCACCACCATGCCTAGCTCCTGTGGGATTTTCAAGGGTACCACCTAATGATAGAAGCAGCCAGGGTGTGTGAGTTTTAGCTGTCTTAACTACAATGCCAGAATCTTGTCCCTAGCAGGGTTTGGTGGTGCATGTCTATAAGTCCAGCACTCCGGAGCTGAGGCATCAGGATCAGAGCGAGTTTGAGCAGTGTGTATGCATCCTCAGGTTGTGTTGTTGATGGCAATGGTGGTGATTATGATGGCTTTGGTCAACCATAGTTCTCAGTCTTTGCAGTAACTTGATGTTCCAGTCACCCTGCCGGGGGGATGGCATGATGTGGAGGAGATCCTCGTTGTGGACTCTGGAGCCAGATTTCCTGGGCTCAAATTCTGGCTTTGTCACTTTCTAGCTATGTGACCTTGGTCAACTTATCTTCTGCATGCCTCAGTTTCCTTCACCAGTAAAGGGAAGGACCAAGACAAGACTTCCTAGGGTTAGTCTAAGGGTCAAACATGTTCATATTACTGATGAACTCAGAACAGTATCTGACACAATAAGCACAAAAATGTTGTTGGACAGTCAAAAAGTGAATTTTAAAAATGAATAGCTGGTCTACATCCATCCTCAGGATAAAGGCAGAAATTTAAACTATTAAAATATTTTCATTGGAAACAGGTGAAAAGTATTTTCATGCCTGGCTTGTTTTCTACTTTTTTTGTACGTTTATTTTTACAGATTAAGACTTAACTAATAGCCCAAAAGGGGACAGTTATAATAAATCATGGTCTACTATGCAGCTGTTTAAAAGAATGTAGTAAATTTATATATATATCCATGTGGAATATCCACCCAGTTATATGGTGGATGAAGAGGGAGGGTAAAACAGTATGGATGGTATGTGCATATATGCTTCATGGAATGACTTGATTAAATGGGTCACATTCAAAATATGGCATAGGAAAGGGTGAGCTCAGGCATGTGCACCTGTAATCCCAGCTACCCGGGTGGCAGAAGAAGCCCTTAAATCCAGGGTTCAGGGTCAGCTTGGCCAACAATAGCAAAACCCCATCTTTTTTATTTTTTTTTAATGGCATATACAAGGGCCTGCCAGATAGCTTGGCAGATTAAAGCAAATGTTTAGGCAGATGCAGGGGCTGGGAGTTTGATCTCCGGCCTTCTGAGCCAGCCCCGCCCCTGGGGGCACACTGAGAGGGCAACTGAGACTGTGTGTGGTGGTGAGCACCTGTAATCCCAGCATTTGGGAGGCTAAAAAGCAGGAAGGATCTACAGATCTGA
Organism: Myocastor coypus; assembly: GCA_004027025.1. NCBI lineage: Eukaryota > Metazoa > Chordata > Mammalia > Rodentia > Myocastoridae > Myocastor > Myocastor coypus. Next base: position 13,153 of record PVJA010037256.1, read on the forward strand.
TCTGTGTAGTGAGATCCTGTAGATCCCCTAGTAAATAGATTAGATAGGTAGATAGGTAGATAGATAGATAGATAGATAGATAGATAGATAGATAGATAGATAGATAAACATAAGGGCCAGCCAAATAGCTCAGCAGATTAAAGCACCTGCAAGCAGGTCCAGGGGCCTAGGGTGTGAGGATTCCTTCCCCAGGCCTGCCATATGGCCCTACCCCCAGGGCTCGCTGAGATGATAATTGAAACTGGGCATGGTGACATGCACCTGCAATCCCAGTTTTTGTGAGGCTGTGGACAGGCGGATCACTAGGAGTCTGATCTGGTTGTGAGACCCTGAACACCCTGTAGATCTTTCCCTAGAATATAAATAAATAAATAAATAAATAAATAAATAAATAAATGGCATATACAAAAGACAACTTTTTATTTTTCTGTTCACTGCTTCTTTATACATTGGGGGAAATATTGTGTAGGCGCTTCATAACGTTTTTGGTCGATTAGGTAATGAAAGTTTCCCAGGACATTTTTGCTTCCAATAATAGCTGCATGTCTATAATTACATTTGCTAGTCCAGTGCAGTCAGTGAAGTTCTAAGTCCCTATAGAATGAGCACTTGTCCTTTCCTTCAGCTGCAGTTCTGTCAGCAGGAGACGGGGCAGGGGCAGCGGCAGGCAGGGTGCCTCCCCTGCTCCCTGAGCAAGTGTGGGTTGAGAAGGAAGTAAAGGAAAGATCTCCCGCGGCTGAAATGCGGTAATTCCTGGTGGGCTTGTAGGAGTACAGCCTCCAGTTCTTACGCTTTTCCATCCCCGATGCCTTTCTCAGCGATTCCTCAGCTAGGAGCCTCTGGCTGCAATTTCTGGAATGTGGTAAATGCTTCTCTCTGTCAGGACACGATGTCCCCAAGACTCAGCCCTGGGTGTCCAGTGGTTCATCACACACATATTTTCATGGGCATACAGGCAGCTTGTTTCAGGGTGGTGTTTGCCCACTGGTTAACTTGGCCCTCGGGCCAGTGCAGCTCACTTCAGGAAACGCCTGGTTCTTTCTGTTCCGAGGTCTCAAGCCATGGTTGATTACTTAGATCTCCCGGATGTCCCTTTAATTTAGGGGCTTATTGGGGAAAAGGAAACGAAGAAATAGAGGCTTGAGCTCAACCAGACAGTTTTTTTTTTTTTTAAATGTATTTGGCACAAGGTCTCCCTACACAGTTTGAACTGCTAGTGATCGTCCTGCTTTCAGCTTTCCCAGTGCTGGGATTACAGGTATACGTCACCATGCTGTCTTGGGTGCCAGATTAGCACACATGGACCAGCAGGGCCTATGTAGCATGTGGTTCTGGGGATGGAACTCAGGTCCCTGCCTTTGCCCAAGCAGGGCTGAGAAGGTTCTGAGTTCCCAGTGCCACTATGGGTCAGAGGCCTGCTTACAGGAGTCTCTGATCAGGGTGGCAGTGCTCAGGTTCCTTCAGGGATGCTCTTTAGCCCAGTTCTTATTGAATCTTTGTGTGTGTGTGTGTGTGTGTGTGTGTGTGTGTGTGTGTGTGTGTGTGGTACTGGGCATTGAACTCAGGACCCTGCACTTTCCAGCAGGCGCTTATTGTACAGAGCTATCTCCTCAGCCCTCCAGCCCAGTTCTAGAAGTAGTATCAGAAGGCTTTCTTTGGGGTTTAAGGTAAGGAGAAACACTCCCTGGAGACAAAACACCCAGGAATGGCACCGTCCTTTGCACTGAAAATAGCCCTCTTCTGACCACTTCAAGAGCAAGCGATTTGCAAAGTTAGTTTTGAATTCTTGGCATTGTTTAGTCCTGTTTGGGAGCAAGCCACTCCCTTTCGGAAGAGTGTGCACATGTGATATCCACTGGTGTCCCTCAACTTCTGAGGCTGCAGCAGAAAATAAGATGGAAAATATCTTATTAGAACACCCTATTTTACCTATATATCCCAGCCCGTTGTGGTGGTGAATGTTTGTAATATCAATAACTGGGACACTGAGCTGGCAGGATTGCAAGTTGGAGGTCATCCAGGCTCCATAGTCAGCTGAAGCTTTAGCTTCAACTACATGATGAGATCTGTCAGAATAAAACAAAACAAAAAAGCCCAAGGCTGGGAGGATAGCTCATTGGTCTAAGGTCCTGCCTGGCAAGGGTGAGAAGCTGGGTTCTATCCCTGGAACTACATGCTGTGCCAGTCCTGGAACACTGGGTGCACAGTGTCGGCCACTGAAACTGGGCGTGGTGGCGCACACCTGTAATCCCAGTGCTGCAGAGGCTGCAACAGTAGGATCACTGCAAGTCTGAGCTGCATAATGAGACCCTGAACCAAATAAATAAATAAATGTAATCTGGAGAATATTTTTTTCAAGGATACCTAAGGTACCTTCCCCTACCAACAGAAGGACTGCAGGAGGGGGATGTCGAGAGAGATCTTTTACTGTATAGCTTCTTGTACCGTTTAAATTTTGTACCATGAACATTTGTTACCTATTTCCTAAGTACAGTGACCATGCCCTAGGACAGTGGTTCTCAACCTGTGGGTCACAACCCCGGCCAGGGTTGAACAACCAAAACACAGAAGTCGTCTAAAGCCATTCTGAATCATAACTGTAGCAAAATTATAGTTTTGAAGTAGCCACCAAAATTATTTTTTGGTTTGGGGTCACCGCAACATGAGGAACTGTATTGCGGGGTCACGGCATTAGAAAGGTTGAGAACCACTGCTAGGAGGTTTTTTTTTCTTGTAAAGTGTGAGCAACAAAGCAAACAGAAAAAGGTATGTCTCTTAAAAACAAAACTATAACTCAGGGCATAAAGTGATGAATTAATGGAATTACTGTTTCCAAGGCAAGAAGAGTGTTGCTTTGCCTTTAACTTTCTGGTTTTTTGTTTGTTTGCTTGTTGTCTGACTACGTGGTACCTATAGAATGGACACATTAAGTTTGATTCACCTTAGCTTAAAGGCTGTGTAACAGAATTTTGAATCACGAAGTGGAAAACAAGATGGACGGTTAAAAGGCAGCGTGTGATGGTCCCTGAGGCCGGGGCGATGAGGCCAGGGCCTTCGTAGGTCCTCATGGCTGCGGCTGAGGCTCCAGCAGCTGCTCGCTGCACAGCAGTGAAATCTGCTGGGTTTTGTCATGTAGGTGTTTTGTTTTCTTCTTTTTTCACCTTGAAAACAACCATGGAAGATAAACTGGAGCAGCTACTGCGTTATGGAACCCAGCGCCAGCCTTTGTCCCTGCCTCCTGTGACCCTTAGTGGAGGACTCAGTGCTTTTCTTCATTTTTGAAAAGAAAAGCCATTCTCCAAGGCGAAGACAGAGTGAAGGGTGACATCACACAATGCACAATAAAATTTTTAAAACAATTCCCGTGAAACAGTCCTGTTTCCCCCTGAAGCCCAGCCCTGGGCCTAGCTCTCCCTTCTCCCTCCAGTGATTTTGTCTGGTAGCCGCAGACACCTTCGTGCTTTTCCCTTCAGATGCCTGAATCTCCCTCTTCCAGTTGCTCCTGTGCAGCATTCCCATTCTCTCCTGGTTTCTTCAGGTTTAAATCTTCATATCTGAAATGCTGTCCATCTCAATTCACCTCCACTGTAAGAAAGTCAGTAATCAACAAAATGTTAAAATAAAATTTCCTGGGCTGGGAGAGCAGCTCAGGGGAAGGGCATGTGCTTAGCAGGCGCACATTGTCGGTCTAATCTCCCACATCAAACAAACAAATAACTTTCTTGTCTCAAAAAAAAAAAAGTTCTTTCTCATGCCAGGTAAGTGCACAATTCAGGTTTATACAACAGAGAGGGCATTTTGTGACACAAATCACTGGAATTTGGGCCCGGCAGGATGGCTCAGTGGTCTACAGCGCCTGCTTAGGAAAGCTTAGGTGGCTGCAGGGACTGCAGTTTGATCCCTGGCACCATATGCTGCGCCAGCCCTGCCCTAAGGGCAGGCTGAGCCCGCCATAAAAATAAATAAATAAACAAACAAACAAAAGTTCTGAAACAAGAAAAAAAATCACTGGAATTTTATTTATTTATTTATTTATTTATTTATTTATTTATTGTCTTTATGAGACAGGGTCTCGCTATGCAGTTGAGGCTGGCCTTGAGCTCACTTTTGTAGCCCAGGCTGGGCTTGAACTCACACCAATCCTCCTGCCTCAGCCTCCCGAGTGCTGGGATTATAGCCATGAGTCACCACACCCGGCTATTTTATTTTATTTTATTTTATTTTTATTATTTATTTATTTATTTATTTTTTATTTTTTTGTCTTTTTGAGACAGGGTCTCACTATGCAGTTCAGGCTGGCCTTGAGCTCACTTTTGTAGCCCAGGCTGGTCTCGAACTCACAGCGATCCTCCTGCCCCAGCCTCCCAAGTGCTGGGATTACAGGCGTGCGCTACCACGCCCGGCTCCGGCTATTTTATTTTATTTTATTTTTATTTTGGCCTCCTCAGCCTACCCTGAGGGCAGGGCTGGCATAGCACATAGTGCTCACATGGAACCTCTGTCCCCTGTGCCTGCCTAAGCTTGCCTAAACAGGTGCTTTAGACTGCTGAGCTGTCTGACCAGCCCAACCACTGGGATTTTATTTTATTTTTATTTATTTTTTTAATCCATTTTTTAAAATAATTTTTTATTTTATTTATTTATTTTTTCTTGTTTCAGAACCTTTATTTGTCTATTCACTCATTTTTATGGCCGGCTCAGCTCGCCATGAGGGCAGGGCTGGCGCAGCATGTAGTGCCGGGGATTGAACTGCGGTCCCTGAAGCTGCCCAAGCTTTCCCAAGCAGGCGCTTTAGACCACTGAGTCATCCCACCGGGCCCTAACCACTGGGATTTTAGAGCTATAAAGACCTGTATTTAAGAGATGAAGAAAGACTAGAATAAGGCAAAGTCTATTTCTCCTTCCTTCACAATAATAGTCAGTGCTCTTAACATGGCCCTCTGCCTACGTTCTCACTAATGAAAAGAGACAGAGATGACTTATGCAACTTCCAAGTCACTTGCTTTAAAGTAAGTGGCTGGTTAAGCTCTTCTCTTTCTTGCTTGTGTTGAATAGAAAAATCAAATTTGCAACCAATGCAACTAGGGTGGATCAGACAAAAACTTACTATCTTACTATTCCTTCTGTTATGTTGTGAGGCAGGGTCTTGCTATATAGTTCAGGTTGGCCTTGAACTCACCACGTAGCTGTAGCTCAGGCTGGCCTCAAACTTGTGCTAATCCTCCTGCCTCAGCCTAACAGTGCTGGGATTGCAGGTGTGCACCATCAACCTCCCTCACAGGAGTACACGCATGGGCCACCATGCCCAGCTTGGTGACCAGCTCAGACCACCTTGAGGGCGGAACTGGCATGGCATGTGGTGCCAAGGATCGAGCTGTGGTTCCTGTGCTTGCCTAAGCAAGTGTTTAGTCCACTGAGCTATCTTGCTGGCCCACTATGAGATATTTAACCTTCTCTGATTTTTTTTTTTTTTTTTTTAATCATAGTGGCCTCAGGGCACATTCATTTTCTGACAAATGACTCAGATCTATTCCTTATTACAACTGGTTGCTCCCTTGTGCATAAATGCCACATTTTCTTCCTTATCTGTTCATCTGTTGACGGACACACAAGCTACTTCCAAGAAGTCGCTGTCATGAATTACCTTGCTATAAACATGGATATGCGTGGATCACTGTACTTATTAGTATGTCTTTAACGCTTTCATCAAGGTGTCTTAGTGATATTGCTAGGTCAAATGCAATTTATACTTTTAGTTTTTTTCTTTTTTTTGTGGCCAGCTCAGCCCACTCTGGGGGCGAGGCTGGCATGGCATGTGGTGCCTGGAATCTAACTGTGATCCCTGTACACTTGCCTAAACTTGCTTAAGCAGGCACTTTAGGCTGCTGAGCTATCTCATCTGCCTCTGTAGTTTTAGTTTTTGAAGGGCTCTCCTTACTGATTCCCACCATGGCTGTCCTAGTGTACATTCTCATGCCTCTCCACTCTCTTTTCCTCAGGCATGTGGACTCAGACCGACTTCTAGTTGTCTTTCCTGGTTGTTCAGCTTCAGCTGGCAGAGCACAGGACAGCTCAGCTGCTATCACCTAATGGCCAGATTCTTTGGAGAACCCAGACTAATTCTATGTTCTTACTTGAATGTAACAGAAATAAAAGGAAAGAACTTTAGAGCAAGATACATCCTACAACACATGGATGCCTAGAACTGGCTAAGTCAAGACACAATGAGGCGTCCAGATGTTTGCACCTGTACCTACACTGTAGGTACAGTGTAGATGCAGATTAGTGCAGGTGTGATCAACAGTGTGAGTTGAGCAGCGCAACAGGCCTGGTACTCAGTGTTTGTTTCCTCATGCAGCAATGAACAATAATAGAACTCCATTCCAAACAAAAATGTAACTTGTCTCTTACAGAGATTTGTTGGTCTCCTGGTGGTCTCTGGAAAAACACCCAGAGGATTTAGAAAATAAAGACAAGAGGTAATAGCTGAGGTCAGGTGGTCAGCCATGCCTGATTGGCCAACAACCCCTGAACAACAAGAGGGGTATTTATTCCTACCTTTGCAAAATTGTGAGACACGGGCCCAGCAGGATAGCTCAGTGGTCTAAAGTGCCTGCTTAGGAAAGTTTGGGCAGCTTCAGGGACTGCAGTTCAATCCCAGGCACCACATGCTGCGCCAGCCCTGCCCTCAGAGCAGGCTGAGCCGGCCATAAAAATAAATAAACAAACAAACAAAAGTTCTGAAACAAGAAATAAAATAAATAAAATTCTTTAAAAAAAAAGAAATTAAAAAAAATTATGAGACACAAAGTTGTCTAGCAACTAAGAGCCAACAATGTCCAGGAGGATATTTTTCTCAAGACTGAAGAGACTGAGGTAGCTTGATTGTTTTAGGCAGTGAGGCTTCATCCTGCCCTCCCACATAGGATCCTTTTCCAGCTTCAGCTGCTTCCAACACTCTTCATTTTAACTAAAGTGTACATTTCTAGAAAATTCAGTGTATGTTAAACATGGGAAGGAAATTTTAAATTTACATGAAACACAAATCCAGTGCTCTGGGAGGCTGAGGTAGGAGAATCACAAGTTTGGGCCCAGCATTAGGAAACACTGTTTCAAAATAAAAAAGAGCTATAGATGAAGTTCCTATGAATATTTTAGGTTCAATCCCCAATAATACACACACACACACACACATACACACACACACAAACACACACACACATGCACACACAACACACACACAGATTCGAGGCTTATATCTTTTTTTTTTTTTTTAAGAATTTATTTTATTAGCCTGCCGGGCGTGGTGGCGCACGCCTGTAATCCCAGCACTCGGGAGGCTGAGGCAGGAGGATCAGTGCGAGTTCAAGACCAGCCTGGGCTACAAAAGTGAGCTCAAGGCCAGCTTCAACTGCATAGCGAGACCCTGTCTCAAAAATACAAAAAAAAAAAAAAAAAAAAAAAA